>JBBMOI010000019.1:1675000-1757500 GCA_038088405.1 Porites divaricata | reverse complement strand
TCTCCTATTATATTCTTTTCTTATCTTCTCTTTCATTTTACTATGCTGGACACCATCACTTTCATCTACACCCAGGTAATTGTATACTCCTTCCTGGTCCAACTCTTGTATTTCTGTGTCATCATCTATAATTTCTGTTTCCAATTGAGGCCAGGCTACCTTTCTTAAAACTGGCTTTGGCACATTTCTCAAGTCCAAATTCCATACCGATATCATCACTGAATTGTTTCACTATTTTAAGTTCTGTGTTTGAGATCTTGTAACCATACCCAGATGTAGCCAGCTCTGATGTTAAAGGCACAAGGGCAGAGGTGAGAATGAATCTCCTTAAAAGATCCCTCTTTTGATCTTGATCTGATCTGTTGTGATACATCCATCATTGTAAAATAGCTTCATTGTAGTTTTCCAATTAGTTATTTAGCTATTTAATTAATTTTTGTTTAACTCTTGCCTAGAATCATAGCCCACAAATGTTTCTTCTTCTTTTTTCTCTCACTTTACAAACATTTGAATATATAGCAGTCTTCTCTTTTTTTCCTATATATTTCCTGGCCCGCCTAGACTAGCTCTGCTATTTGCGGTGCCAGGAAACCTGTAATATTATTTGTTTTTATAACACAATAAACTCAAACTCATCAAACTCAAACTCAATTGCTCATTGAGGTTTCCATGAACGTGATTAGTTCTTCATTAAATATGTACATCTGTAAGATCTTTAGTATCCAAACGTTATTATTATTATTATTATTATTATTATTATTATTATAGTTTTACTGCTCTACCACTGATGTGATGACAAATAATGTAGTTCATAGTTAAACGCAAGATCAGCCAACCCCGAACACCTGCAACAATTACTACCAACTTCTATTTTTGCGAAAGAAAGTGAAAGAATAATTTTAATAAAAGTGTTAACAAGAAACTGTAAAACCCAATTTGTTTAAATTTAACGAAAATAAAAGAGAAACGCATAGCCATCCATTGACCAATAATGACCTGGTCATAATTACCTTCGGTCCTAATGAAAGCCGAGTCAAAGAAATGCCGTCCATGAATTAACTTTTATTAAACTGACCCTTTAACACCTGCCTATCGTCGATCTCTAATGAAAGGCGAAGTCGACGAAATTGCTTCCACGAATTAATAACTCTTATTAAAACCGTTTCTCACCTGCCTAAGCGGTAAACGGTGTGACGGTTTTGCGTTATTAAAGGCTTATATTATGTTCTTATCAAACATCAAAACCTTTTTGGCATTAATATTTTTCATATATCGTGTCCTTTGCCTTATTTCTAATTTTTTTTTCAGTAAAGGAGAATCCAGTGCGTTTTGCTATGAAATAGACTTTGACTGCAAAAAAAGGGCGGACTTGATTAGCTTAACTGGTTGTACTAGCAAAAGAAATTTATCAACGAAGGATGACGTGTTTTGTTTTCGATTTGACTCTGAGAGTCTTTTAAAAATCGTTTGAAATTGTTTTCTGGGGATTCTCAGTATAATTCGAAGATGATTAAAGATACCTACTTTAGGCATTCAGTTTATGTCGTTACTGTTTTATGGGACAGGCTTTCCAATTCGAGAAAACTCTCTCAGTAAAAACGCAAACGATTTACGATGCTATCGCACTGTATCAGCTATTTTCTCGGATGTCCTTTCTTTAATACTTCATCCTTTTAAATTTCAAAGTGTTCACGTAAAAGGTGTAGGTTTGATTTTTTCATTCAAATTTTCAGTTCTTTATATTACCTTGAGCCGAAGGTAAAGTACTGACGTATTCGTCGAGATTCCCTTTCTCCGTGGCGAAGGAACGACTATTATAAGCTCGTAATTTTATTGCGTTACATGAAGCAAATTTCTTTGAGTAAAACGTTATTTAAAAGCCCTCACGTCTTTTTTTTGTCAACGAATTTTGCATTTCATCGCTCAACCGGCTGATCTAGTTCTAACAATCGGTTAAATGGGTAGAAACGGCTAGTGGAAGTTTTTAAATTTTTATCAATATGATTATTCAGTCACTCAGACTGTAAATAAAGAAAGCCACTCAGGCCATTTCTTGAAAGTCTTTAGCAGAAAATCTATGCAATAAAATATGGCTTCCAAAAATTTTTGCAACCAAAAGATGAAAATAAAGAAGGAAAAGCCTGACGGTATTATTTCAATTTCTTTTAATACAGCAAATCCTTTTAAACTATGTCATATAAAGTACTACTAACATCGCTTTCACGGAGAGTAAACAAAAGCACGGACAGAAGCTGACAAGAAGACTGGCCTTCCGATGATTCCCGCCAGTCTTTTCCCTGCCACCGGTTTTGCGTTTTTCCCTTTGCGTCTTCTAGGATGTAAAGAAGAACATTTACAACAGCTTAAAAGAAAAAAAACCTTTTTAGTGCTAGCTCAACGCATGCTGACAAAGATTTCATTCAAGCTGAGAAAAATGGAAACAACTTAACTTTCTCTATTCTTAGGTGATTTCAGGCTAAAATTTACGAAAAACATTTAATTTCAGCTATTTCGGGGTTCGAATTAAACAGGCTAACTTTGTGCTTTTACATTTAAAAATGTTACCGAAATATCTAACAGCACTAATTACATTCTCGTCCCCAGAGCCACTCGGCTTAATTTGTAACCGACCAGTGGAGCCCCTCGTTTCCCTACCACGTGACCAAGAAACGAGTGGCTCTGGGGACGAGAATGCACTAATTACGCACTAATGTGCGTATCGGTTTGCGCGTGACATATTCAAAAATAACTCAGGCGCCATTAAGAGTCGCTCGGGAAATAAGCGCAGTCATTCAGAGAGAGGCGCAAGCCTTAAAATAACTACTGACAGTGAAAAAAGGTAAATCATAAAGATTCATTCGTACTTTCATAGTTTTTGTACACGTTGTATTGCCGAGCTTCTATATTTTTTATTTTTTGACACTGCTGTGGATGTGGTAATATGTTTCTCAGTGTTTCCATGATAGCATGTCAAACATGTCTTATCTTCAAGGAGCATATCAGAGGATTGGGAGATGAATTGATTGAAAAAAAAAAAATAAATAAAAAAACTGGACCCGATTAGTTTAACTGGTTGTAAAAATTTACCAACTGTAACTGATCATGCTTTGTTTTCGATTTGACTGAGAGACTTAATTCCTTTGATATTATTTTCTGGAGATTCCAGTCATGATAATCGAAGATGAGCAAAGATACCTACATTCACTTCAGTTTTGACCTGAAAATGCGAAACTGACCGCGACATGGCGCCTTAATTTCAATCATGAGTCGCAAATGGATAGATGCCCCAAGAGATGATTTTCTGTCTCTTTGATTTCCCCTCTTTAGAAATCGCACTCAGTAAAAATGCAACCAGTTTGCGATGATATCGCACTGTATCAGCTCTAATTGCGCGGGATTATCTTCGTTTTGGTCCTCTCTCACTTTATCTTTAAAAATTTTAAAGGGCACATGTTCGACTTCGTAAAAGGCCTAGTATTGAATTTTTTTATTCAAATTTCAGATTTTTATCCTTCTCTGAACCGAAGGTAACTGAAGTATTGACGTATTCGCGAATTTTACTAACTTTGTCCTTGGCGAAGGTTTGTGCGATTGTAATTTTATTGAGTTAGTAGAAGCAAATAACTATCACCACATGTATCTCACACTTTGTGTGCACAACATAACTTTCTTCATTACGATGATTTGCTAAAATTTTCGAAAAACTTTTAGTTTCAGCTTTTTCGGTGTTTGAATTAACAAGCCAACCTTAAGCTTTTACACTGAACAGCAAAGAAACATGTTACCTAAATATCTAACAGCAGTAAAGGATTTTGATAGCCGTTTGCCTTTTGCGCACGGCACATGAAAAATTACCCAGGCATGAAAACCAGCCACTGCACGCTAAGGGGCAGAAATCGAGCCTTAAAATTACCTAATATGGCATTTCTATGAAAAGACGTAAATAAAAGTTCCAGGGATCCAAATCTTCAAAGTTGTTAATTCACGGTCTATAATGCCGAGTTTCTTTACTACTGTATCTTTATTCCCTCACTGGTTTGGATATGGTAATATGTTTCTCAGTATTTCCATGATAGCATGTCGAACATGTCTCATCTTCCAGGAGTAGATCAGAGGGTTGAGAGATGAATTGAGGAACATCATCGTGTTAGCACAAAGTCCAAACTGCAAAAACACCTTACTTGATCCATCGCTTCTAAGCATAATCCAAGAACATGTGTTTGGCAGGTAACAAATCAGAAACACAAGATACACGTAGAATGTACCAACTGCAGCTTTTCTCTCTCTCGCAGCATTTGCCATATCTCCCTCATTATTCTGTTCAAGCTGTGCTTGCAGGACGTGAATTTGACTGCTGTGGTGACGTACAGCTAAGTAGATCTTGAAATAACACAAGGCTGTAGTTAGGAAACAAACGCTTTCAACAAGTACGAAAATAATCGCGACAGAATTCGACGGAATCCATATAAACATCAGCATCAGAATCGCACTTAAGATCCAATTCGAGATAACCACAGCAACAACTCGCTTTTGAGTCACTAGTTCCTGTTATCGGAGATAAAAATGAACAGCCAAGGATCTGTCTGCGGTTAAAGCCACCACACCAAAGAATGAGGCATAAATAAGAAAACTCCCTGTGACATAAAAAGGGTTCAAAGTGATCTCAAAATATAGAGTTTGAGTGTTTTCTTTTATCATCATGACAAGACGTGTAATGTACAAAGGTTGAACCAGTAAACCAACACCAAGATCAGATACAGCCAGACTCAGCAGCAATATTTTTACAGCTCTTGGTATCGTCAATGGTTTTCTCAGAGCGATGATTGTTACAATGTTTAGTGTGATGGCGGTAAAACTGAAGAAGGCGTTGAAGACACAGTTGGCGATGAGTAAAGCTTGCATCATTGCTTAATGGATAACTCATGAGTAACTTTATAAACTATGAACTTTACAACCAAGGTTTTTACAATGTAAATGGCCTATGTTGTAGGTTTTTTGTTTTGCCAATAAGCTTTGCTTTCTTCAAGTCCAGCTCCAATTCCCACGTGAGATACTTCAGTTTCACCCTCAGATTCTAAAACTTCGGGGCGTTTAGTAGACAACGGGCCGTTTATTTAAGAGAAGCCGCCAATGGATCATTTAAAATACGGTAAACAGGATAACAGGCATCCCTTAACATTAACGAAAAACATTCAATTAATGGTCAATGTCGGTCCTAATAAAAACCAAGTCAAAGAAATTGCTTGCATGAATCAACTTTTATTAAAAATGACCCTTTATCACCTGCCCAAACAGTATCTCCTTGAGCAACAACAATATGTGTTTCGTTAAGAGGCTGATATACTGATCAAGCATCAAAACCTACTCAGCAGTAATGATAGTTTTCATATATCGCGTCCTAAAGCCTTTAATATTTTGTATTCTTTTAAGCAAAGTAGAATCTTTTTCGTTGGCTAATAAGACAAACAGGGTAAATTTATATAAATAGATTTTAACTGGAAAAAGGGCCAACCTGGTTCACGTTGTTGTAGAAATTTAACAACACCATGAGTCAAAGATGGGCAGATGCCATAAGATGTGATTTTCCGTCTCTTTATTTCCATTTATTTCGTTACTGGTTTATGGGAAAGGCTTTAGAAATCACTCTCAGTAAAAACGCAACCATTTTGCAATGATATCACACTGTATCAGCTCGTCAGGCGGGAGTATCTCGGATATGTTCCTTACTCCGACACTTTATCTTAAGTTTTTGAATTTTAAACGTTAGTTCCAAGCTGACGTTCTTTAATTTTTTTTTAACGTCTCCTCCATAAGAAGGAGACGGGATCGCAACAAATTCTGCAGTTAAGTGCTCAACAACTGACTTAACCCCATTAAGATCGCTAGAAACTGTTAGAGAAGTGTTAAATATAAGGATTCAGTCACTGTAAACAAAGAAAGCCTTGTAGTCTTTCCTTCCGTACTTGACCTATTTCTCTCACCATATTATCTGCTCCTGCTCAGGTTCCAGGATATTTAAGTTCAGTATACACAGTATTTTATCTCTTTTTATCAAAAAGAAAATATATCATCTTCATTACATTTTTGGCTTTTGCAAAGGGGTGGTGGAACGAAGTATGATTCGTCTCCCCGCCTTAAAATGATCTGTAAAAAAAGAGATCATTTCGTGCGTTAACAGGAAGCAGGAAGTGTTATTTCATTCTAGGCCAGTAACCTTTCACATACCATCGCTACCACGTAGACCGTTTCTTGAAAGTGAAAAATTGCCAAGAATTTTTGGTGCTATTAAACGAATTTTCTTGCTTAAGCACTGCGGTTCCAATTTATCCCATAGCCATAGAAGGAAAAGAACAAAGGCAGGGAAGGCTGTTGGAATAACAATAATATCACACAAACGCTAAGTTGGCATGTTCGGCTCGAACTCGTGCGAAGGAACATCCGTGTTTCAAACGATCAAAAATTTCAGTCAGTTAGAGAAAAAGAAGAAGAAGCGGAACTGAGTTCAATTATGAGTCTAGATTTGAAGGAAGAGCTAGCATTTTTTTTCGCGTTATAACTTTTATTGTTGTACCTATTTAATTATTATTGTTCGTTTCTTTTGTGTCTTCTTGTATCATGTATTTTTACCTTTTGCCGTTCAGTCTAGTTTGTATCAGGAATCAGCGAATTTCTATTTATTATTGAAGAAGAACATTTACAACAGTTTGACAGAAGTTTTTAAAAGATGGTTTATATTACAGGGAACTCTTTTAACAAGACGCCGTGGTAGTGTTTATTTGGGCGTGGTTGTTCTGCGCGTATGTGAAATTTGCTATGTGTATGAGGGATATGTGGGTTTTGCAGTGGTAGTGTATGCGATGGTGCTTTTTGAGATGAGGGGAGATAATTGATTGTGATAGTTTGGAGGTATGCAGTTGTGTTGTATTAGCTTGCATTACCTTCTGTGTTTTAGTCATGATCAGTATCCAATCGAAGGGGAGTGATATAGCCTAAAGAGTTCCTAAATTTGAATGGTTTTATGTTATTTACTTAGACTTCTAAGAAATACAAAAACATAATAAGAGAATATATATATTTTTTTAAGTTGGCTAGCGGTCTACAATAAAGTGCGATTGTTGTGGAAAATTTGAAAATGCAATGCATTCCGAATTAGATATTCAGCATTACTTGCAAACCTACCACTGTAATGCAACAGTCGTGCATTAAAATATTTTCCAACTGATAACTTAACTTCACGTTCAGCCATATAACCAAATCTCCCTTTAGGAAACAAAACCGGAAATGCAAGTTCTTCACTTTGTTTGTCACTAAAGAATGAAAGTGGTTGCTTATCTTCACCAGGTGCAATACTATACAATTCTTTTCCTGTTGATTGTTTATTTTGCCATCACTAACAAAATAATTAGGTATTCTGGATTGTAAGCACGTCTCATTTACTGAAGATTGATATTCACTTTGTGGATCATCATTAATTTTTCTTCATTATCACTACTACCATCAGTTTCTATGTTATTATCAACTAATCTACTATTACTGTTAACATTCTCCAAGCAAACTAATTCTCCAGCATTTATATTTCCTTCCTCTTTATTGTTGTTTTCTTCTTCCAAACATGCAAAACTTTGATCAATATTGTTAACATCTATTTTTATGTCCTTATACAACAAATTATGAGACTTCAACCACATCAAAGCATCTACTATTAATTCAGGTCTTACAGCTTCAAAGTAAACATGCCCTTTAAATTCTAGTTTTCTTTTCAGTTTCAACATTATTATACCAGACCTTTCAGAAGGACGAGGCAAAATGCTGCATGTCTGATCACATTCAACTGGAACATTACAGATAGCACCTTTAATTTTTCGCTGTTGACCCTTAGGCATAACTATTATCTTTTCAAATACTATTCGCTGAGCTATCAAAATTTCCTCTAATTTTTCAAGTGTGGCAAGTTGTCTTGGTATTTCATCAACAAACATGTTATTCACTACACTCTGGCATGGAAGTTTCCCATCTTTAACTTTAGAGTGACATGTCTTACAAATATACTCTTTTCCATCAAATGATGACTGTACACTGAAAATATTTTGACAGGAATATTTACTTTGGCAAAAAATGATAACTGATCTTTTATAAAGACATCGGTTGCAAACGCAACATATATAACAGGGACCTTCCCTTATTTTATTTCTAAACTGTTCAATGCAAAAATCTATACCAGAATGTTCTTTCTTTCTTTTGTCCTTGTAACTAAGTGTTACTTTCTTTTTAACAGGTTCCATCGTACAATAATCAAATGAACTACACTTGTGTTTCATAACCAGCTTTTTCCTTTCACTATTTTCAATGTTGCATGAACATAATATAAATAGTATTTCATATCGTACTCTTTGACAATTTAACTTACTTTCTGTAAGTTTACAAATTTCTTCAACTAATGACTGTATTCCTTTGATACTTTTAACATGTCTTATTTCATCTACACAACTCTCATCATATCCCACAAGAGAAAATAAATCCTTTACTCTAATTCTTTGCTTCGTACTACACAGCTTATACAATATGTTCCAATCCACAACAAAAATCCAGTTACTTCATGACAATGTTTTAAAATAAACATCTTCAACACACATTTGCTATCAGCCAAATTAGTGCATAACACACCATTGCTTACAGCACAAACAGTAACTTTTACCTCTGCTCCACTGATACTGACACTTGCAGGAAGATCAGCTGGCATGAGATGTCTTTTTACACCCATCACATTGTACAGTGTGTTGCCATTACTAACAAGAGTAAGTAAAGTTCGTGAACTTCAGTATCTACATGGATTAATAACAGAGTAACACATTGCATAAACTGCAATAGCGCAGCACTGTTTACAAGAACATTGGCAACTATAAACATTTGATATGCTACAATATTCAACACTGTTTGAACAAACATCAACTTCAAAGTTGGCAATATGTACACCTTTCAGCTCAAATACATCCTCACTCCTATATAGACTCTGAAAATATTGTACTAATTTATGCATCGATGGTATTTCCAACAATACACATGTGCCTTCACTATGACTGTTACCATACATGTCTCTAGCATGAGAATCGAATACTTTATATCCCTCACCATCAATGCAGTAAATACCAACACCAATAACTCCCACAGTTAAAATAAATGAGTTGTAGCTCCTAGCCAAGAGTGTTTCTATTGCTGTACCTAGTGGCATACACTAATTATACCCCTCAATTCTCGCATCACCGTTCATGTTACACGTATAACTTTCACTGTATTGAAGATGGAAAAATCGCTCAAACTCAGTAACTCTTTCTGGTAGTTCTGAGAACATTAACATAGGTTGTCTTGTAACTAATGACAAGCTAGAATATAAATCCTTCTTATCTTACTGTAAATTAAAGCACTCAGACTAATTGCAACACATTGTTGTCCAGCATTTTCCCCAAATACTGACACATTTGCTTGACAATATGGAGCATGAATTGTTTTTGTACCATCTACAAAAATCGAAGGTCCTGGGTTCTTCTCGATATCAGTGAAAAGCTTGACTTGCTCAAAATTAACTAAGTGATTCAAACTCTTGTAAGCACTATAGAATGGATAGTTGCCTGTACAAAAGCACGAATACTTACTTAAAATCCTACTTGGACATCTCATCCAACTTAAATCACCTCTTGTTTGATGCTTAGACGACAGATACACCTTCCCTCGTTTTCGAACGAATTTTGGACTTGTACTTCTGTAACGCTTTAACTCTAAACAATTTCGATTATTAACGTAACAATGGATTTTAGACGACAATGGTGTATTTTTCCGAATACCCTTCCATACAAAAACCCTCACTTTCCGTGTTTTCTGTAACAAAGATTTTAATTTCTTTACAGGTAGTCTGCTAGGTGCACGACAACGTCGAGAAAAATAACTCACCTTATTTAATTCAACGGAACTGTAATTTCGCTTATAAATAAATTTTCCACGACGAGATCTCAATTCAACTTCTTTTATTTCTTCCACAACACAATTTTCGTAACTCTCAGTCCTTTGTGGTTTTAATTGTTGACAACCAGCAACAGACACAGGAAACTTGTTGTGTTCGCCATTGCAAAAATCACAATCGCTATTGCCACTCTGATAACCACCTTTACAAATCTTGCTACTCACAAACATTTTAAATATTTCTCTGTTGAAACTCTTATCTATTTTACACGTACACTCCTGATATTTTGATTTCTCATTGCGTCTATGGGGTCCATAAGTCTTTGATGTCATTGAATGTCTTGATAATTTCCTTTGTTTTCCTTTGAGTTCGCGAAACAGCCCATTCCGAAAACATTCCGTGCTATTTTTTAGTGTGGGCCTACCGCAAACAGTGTGTGCATTTGTAAGTTTAACGGAGAATAACATAATTAAACAATATATTAACACGTTCCTTAAAACGCCGCATCCAAATGTTATCCGAACTGCTTGTTACTGCTGCTTCGAAAACTTTTGACCAAATGATATGGAAAGCATCCCGCATTGGATTGTCCACTCAACCAAACAAAATTGACCAATTACAAAGACATAAGAAATTTAAGGAGCTATCTCAGCTGTATCCTCTCCCGCAGACATTAGGGACTTTAAGATCCAAAGACGCGGACGGCGAAGATAACGTCAAAAAACAATAGGTTTTATAAGCAAAACAACACTAAGAATGTCTGCGGGGAAGGCTATGTCAGCTGGAGAGCATACGCTCTGACGTTATGCACATTACTTTTAACTGTCAAAATTCTATTGTTTTTAACGCATGACTTTCTCCATGCTCTGTAAAGAGAATTCGGTTTGAATAGGGAATATTTCGATGATCTATTTCCATATCATTTACGGAACGTATTTTCTCTGGTTGTGCTAGATCAAGAATACAAATGTTAAGACAATTTAGAGAAACAAACTTTTATGACACCCTATATACCATTCTGCGCGTACTTTCACATTTCAATCTGTCAATTTTGGCCAATGAAACATTATCGGTTAATCTTTGTTATAAAATTGACAACATTATTTACATATTTTTGGCACCGTACTAACATGTTTTGATCACGTTTTGTCTAAATTTTAAGGCTTTTCGTGGGAACGTATTCTATTTTTAAACTCTGCATGTGTCAACATACTAGAAACGTTTTTTCCAATGATTCCGCCAAAGAGTCTTGAGGATTTAAAACAAACTACATTTTGCATGATTTGCACTCACATGATTCCGAACGTATGTTTTATGGATTTTGGTCTACTTTACGACAACGATCAAGGAGAATATGTAGTGTTTAATGACGTTCGCATGGCAAACATTCGCATCGCTCCGCTTGTTTACTTGCCCTGTTTACCTTAGCACATAATGCGTGCCTATTGCACATTTGAAAGCGAAAGAATGATCATTCTTTCACTTTCATCTATCACCGCAGTTGAAAACATGAAATATTTCATAACTTCCCATTATTGCACATTTGCGATAAAATAAACAAGTTTGCATTACTCTATTTGGGGCCCCGCCCAAATAATTAGTGCTTGCTCATCGCATGCTAACAAGAATTTCTTTTGAGCTGAGAAAAATTGACATTGTTATCGATATATCATGTTTGCGTCCATAACTTAACTTTTTTGATTCTAATGATTTCCTAAAATTCATGAAAAACTTTTTAATTAGTCACAGCTTTTAAGCCAACCTTGCGCTTTTACACTGAACAGCGAAAAACTAGTTATGAGCAACGTTACCTGAAAGAATTATCAAACAGCACTGGAAGGAATTTAGATAGCGGTTTGCAAACGAAAAAAAATAAAATAATATAATAATAATAATAATAATAATAATAATAATAATAATAATAATAATAATAAAAAACACCTAGTAGGCTCCATTACCAGCCGCTGTTCGGAAAGAAAGCGCACGCTGAGAGCGGCCAAAATCGAGCCTAAAAATTACCTGGATGAAAAACAATTGCTATGAAAGAGGTAAATGAAGTATTCATCCAATTCTTTAAAGTTATTATATACAATTATTACACTGTATTGCCGAGTTTCTTCACTTTTTTCTTTCATCACTGGTGTGGATGTGACAGTATGTTTCTCAGTATTTCTATGATAGCATGTCGAACATGTCTCATCTTCCAGGAGTAGATCAGAGGGTTGAGAGATGAATTGAGGTTAATCAGCATGCTAGCACAAAGTTCAAACTGCAGTAGCATCTTACTTGATCCATCGCTTCTATGCATAATCATCAAAGAACATGTGTTTGGCAGGTAACAAATCAGAAACACAAGATACACGTAGAATATACCAACTGCAGCTTTTCTCTCTCTCGCAGCATTTGCCATATCTCCCTCATTATTCTGTGCTAGTTGTGCTTGCAGGACGTGTATTTGATTGCTGTGGTGACGTACAGCTAAGTAGATCTTGAAATAAAACAAGGCTGCAGTTAGGTAACAAACGCTCTCAACAGCTACTGAAATAACAGCAAAATTCGAGGGAATCCATTTTGACATCAGCGTCAGAATCGCACTTAAGATCCAATTCGAGATAACCACAGCAACAACTCGCTTTCGAGTCACTAGTTCCTGGTATCTGAGGTGGAGATAAACAGCCAAAAATCTGTCAGCGGCTAGAGCTACAACACCAAAGAATGAGGCACAAATAAGAAAAGTCCCTGTGGCAAGGAGAGAGTTCAAAGTGATCTCAAAATATAGAGTTTGAGTGTTTTCTTTTATCATCATGACAAGACTTGTAATGTACAAAGGTTGAACCAGTAAACCAACACCAAGATCAGATACAGCCAGACTCAGCAGCAATATTTTCACAGCTCTTGGTATCGCCAATAGTTTTCTCAGAGCGATTATTGTTACGATATTGAACGATATGGCGGTAAAACTTAAGAAGGCGTTGAAGACGCAGTTCGCGATTAATAGAGCTTGCATAGTTATAATTGCTTGGATAACTCAGGCAAGTAACTTTATAAAAAAAAACTGTACTTCCAATGTGAAATGGTATGTTATACCGATACGCTTTTCCTTCTTCAAGTCCAGCTTCCCACACGAGATACTTCTAGATACTTAAAAATTGTAGTTGTTTTTAACGTGCGGTGTTACCTAAAAGTAAATGCAAATTATAAATAGGGTAATTTGCTTGATTGAAAAAATCATGAAGTTAATATTTGCTGGAGGTTTTCTATTATAGCTGTAACAACTTATCTTGGCAAACGCATGGCAAATACTGAAATGACAGTGACCAAATTAACTGAAAGTGAATATTAAAATGACAACGACAATTAACCAAAAAAAGGTAAGCGAAGGAAATAAAACAAACAGCGTCAAATACTTTTTTATCGTGTTTGCTTTCTTCCCTTTTGCATTTATTTTGATGTTCATTAAGTTTGAAAGCTTCAAAAATACACCCGGCAAAGCATAATTATTAAAATAAAGTTTAATTTTTGCTGTTTCTCAGTGAGGAGCAACTGTATGTGCAGTATTACTACACTGATCAAACATAAAAACTTTGCGGCAATAATGTTCTTAATTTATCTACAGTCCTTTGCCTTTCTTTTCTTTTTTTATAAAGTAGAATCCCCTTTTCTTTGGCCAATTAGACAAAAAGGATAGAAATGGAAAAATAACAAATGGGCAAACCCGGATTAGTTCAACTTTTTGTGGAAATTAATGAACCATTGATCGTGCTTTGTTTCATATTTGACAGAGACTTTTACTGGATAGATGTTTTCTGGAGAACCTAGTGTAATGGAAGATATCCAGCAAAAATACCACAGTCAGATTTGATCAGTTTTGACCGGAAAATGGGAAACTCACCGAGACATGGCGCCTTGATTTCAATCATGAGTGAAAAATGCATAATGCCCCAAAAGAAGATATTCCGCCCGCTTCCCCTGCTTATACTTTGGTTATATTGAGACGTTACGCTGTCATCCAAAAAAGAAAATTAGTCTCAATAAATAACACTCACACAATTGTTAGACTTAATATGTTATTTGCTGCATCCGCCATTGGCAATAGTACTGTCAGGTGTTTTGTTTTGTTTTTTATAATTAGTGATAAAACAAAATAGCTAGTTAAGTGATTTTGACCACTCAGCAGTATTAAGTTACAAACCAAACAGTAGAAATTAAAGCAACAGTATAGTTATTAATCAATTTATTATTATTATTATTACTATTTTAAAGGTGGTTGTTTTAATGACTCGTTCATTTTCATACATATTTAGCCATAGTTAAGGGTCTACAATACTCGTCACAAATCTTTGAAACAGAGGCCGTTTTTTCTTGAATTTTCTCCAAATTTTTCTCATTCACTCTTCACACCTTTGTTCTCACTCAAGCGTGCGCTCCTCCTTCCCCAATGTTGAGTCATGCGTATTTTGGAGCACTGAGACGACTGCAATACCCAAATCAACATTGGGGAAGGGAAAATCACACATTGCAAGTGTTTCAAGATGTGTGACGAGTATTGTAGATCGCAGAAAATTCGGCTTTTATGTATTTCAAAGTTGAATCCTTTATTGTTGTCATAGTGATACATAGCATTTTGACAAACTTCAACTGGTGAAAATTTTATAGCGATCAGACCAGGATAGAATCTCTTTTAAGACGATTAAAAATTGTCGGTTTGGTCTCCGAAAAACTGTATGGAAACCCCTTAATCGCGAGATCAGACCACCCCAAAAACCTACAACGGAAGAATTACCAACCGACAATTCTTTTTTTTTTTTCCAGAGAAGGTGGAAGAATACTGTCTTACCCGAACCTGATAACCCTTCGTGTTTTAATTGAACGAAAATAAAAGAGAAACGCTCTGTATTCATTTAATAATTAATGATCACCTAGTATATAATTACCTTCAGTTAGTTTATTAATGGTTATTTTCGGTTCTAATGAAAGCCGAGTCAAATAAATTTCTTCTATGAAATTTTTTTCGTTTATATTGACCTTGTATCACCTGCCTAAACTGCTTCTCAGTGAGGAACAAAACAACCTTTTTGGCATTGAAGATTTCCATGTATCCTGTCTTTAAAATAGTTTAACTTTTACATTTTTTTCCAATAAAGTAAAATCCCTTTTTCAGTTTTTTTAAAAAATTGATATTGAACAGGATACTCGGAAGGCATCCTTTTAACAAAAATGACCCACATTTATTACTTTAATGGCCATTGTCTACGGTGGCCCATATCTGCAAACACAACAAACAATTCTTGAATACGCATTATCTCATAACATATTTCTAATTATTAAGAAAGCACTTCAAATTATGCACAACACATTCCAAATTCCTCGAAACACATTCCAAATTCTTCGAAACACATTTTAAATTCACTACAAATTCTGAAATCTTCACAACACATTTCGAAATCCTCACAACACATTTCGAAATCTTCGCAACACATTCGCCCCAGGACACAAAGTGTTGGCAGAGAAAAAGGAACGGCTGCGCAGCTCCTCCTTCTTGGTAAGTACTTCATGTCAAGCCATCATATAGTTGTCCATATATTTTGCCTACATTTGCTTACTTGCGGTGCTTTGCTTACTTGAGGTGCCTTACCTGCTTGAGGTGCTTTGCTTACTTGAGGTGCTATGCTTGCTTGAGGTGCTTTGCCTGCTTAAGCACAGCACCTCAAGCAAGCAAAGCACCTAAAGCAGGCAAAGCACCTTAAGTAAGCAAAGCACCTCAAGCAGGTAAAGCACCTCAAGTAAGCAAAGCACCGCAAGTAAGCAAATGTAGGCAAAATATATGGACAACTATATGATGGCTTGACATGAAGTACTTACCAAGAAGGAGGAGCTGCGCAGCCGTTCCTTTTTCTCTGCCAACACTTTGTGTCCTGGGGCGAATGTGTTGCGAAGATTTCGAAATGTGTTGTGAAGATTTCGAAATGTGTTGTGAAGATTTCCAAATGTGTTGCGAGGATTTCGAAATGTGTCGTGAAGATTTCAGAATTTGTGGTGAATTTAAAATGTGTTTCGAAGAATTTGGAATGTGTTTCGAGGAATTTGGAATGTGTTGTGCATAATTTGAAGTGCTTTCTTAATAATTACAAATATGTTGTGAGATAATGCGTATTCAAGAATTGTTTGTTGTGTTTGCAGATATGGGCCACCGTAATTGTCGGTTCTAATAAAAGCCAAATCTAAGAAATTGCTTCGGAAATCCATGAATTAACTGTTATTAAAATCTTGAATCACTTACCTAATAAAAGCTGTTTCTCAGTGAGGAGCAACTGTATGTGCAGTATTACTACACTGATCAAACATTAACATTAAAAACTTTCCGGCAATAATGTTCTTAATTTATCTATAGTCCTTTGCCTTTCTTTTCTTTTTTTATAAAGTAGAACCCCCTTTTCTTTGGCCAATTAGACAAAAAGGATAGAAATGGAAAAATAACAAATGGGCAAAACCCGGATTAGTTCAACTTTTTGTGCCAGAAATTAATGAACAATTGATCGTGCTTTGTTTCATATTTGACAGAGACTTTTGTTGGATATCGTTTTCTGGAGAACCTAGTATAATGGAAGATATCCAGCAAAAATACCACAGTCAGTTTTGACCCGAAAATGGGAAACTCACCGCGACATGGCGCCTTGATTTCAATCATGAGTGAAAAATGGATAATGCCCCAAAAGAAGATTCCGCCCGCTTTCAGTTCCCATTCATGTCGTTACTGATTTATAGTATACTCGGGCTTTAGAAATATCTCTCAATAAAAAGGCAACTGACCAGTGATATCGTATCAGCTCGTGGGACTGGGTTATTTAGGACTGTTCTGTTCCTTTCTCACTTTATCGTTTTGAATTTTGAAGTGTAAACGTCCGACTTCGTAAAAGATATAGTCTCGAATTCAGTTTGTTCACTGTCATTTTCAGATCATGGCGCATTATAATATGTTAAGCTTATGGTAAAGTACAGACGTATTCACCGAGATTTACTTTGGCCTTTGCGAACCATGTGAGCTCGTAATTTTATTGAGTTAGTAGAAGCAAATTCTGTGAGTAAAAAGCAACACGTAAAAAGCAGAAGTGTTTTTAGATGACTAAGTGTTTATAAGAGATGGTTTTTATTACAGGGAAACTTGCTAGCCCATCACATGCCAACAAGAATTTCATTCAAGCTGGGAAACTGAAAATGGACATAAAATATTTTTTTCAGTTTTTATCGTTATATCACATTTGTGTCCATAACTCTTCTCTCAAAGTTTCTTTTAAGTTGTTTTTTTTTGTAGACAGTACTGTATAATTATTCTGTACGTATACGCCTTTTTTTCTTGATTTCCAGGGCTTCCCACACAAGATACGATACTTCAGTCTCCCCCACACATGTGTTCTGAAAATCGTTGTTATACGTGATTAAAACTGATATGCCGCATCAATAAAAAATTTCTGAAGTACCCTGACATTTCAACGTGTTAAATAAAAGAAAAATAAATGCAAATTTTTTAAGGGTGCTTTTGATTGGCAAGGCTTTCTCCTATGGGTTCTTAGTCAAAAACGCGTAGCACATAAAAGACAACGACCATATTAAAAATGAAAGTTGAAACGCTAGAAAAAAAAAAAAAGAAAAAAGAAAAAAGGAAATTGTGCAACGGTCAAAAATAGAAAGAGCTTGTTTGTTCATTATGCTTGAAAGATGGAGAAAAAAAGTAATGAAAACAATAATTTTGCAGCATTTTTTCATACCATCCCAACTGCCACTGGCGTTTGATAATAGTTTTCATATATCGTGTCCTAAAGCCTTAATATTTTGTATTCTTTTAAGCAAAGTAGAATCCTTTTCTGTGGCTAAATAACACAAACAGGATAAATTTATATAAATAGATTTTAAGTGGAAAAAAGGGCCAACCTGGTTCAACTTGTTGTAGAAATTTAACAACACCATGAGTCAAAGATGGGCAGATGCCCTAAGATATGATTTTCCGTCTCTTTACCTTGTTACTGCATGTTTTATGGGAAAGGCTTTAGAAATTACTCTGAGTAAAAACGCAACCATTTTGCAATGACATCACACTGTATCAACTCGTCAGGCTGGAGTATCGATCTTGGATATGTTCCTTTCTCCGACACTTTATCTTAAGTTTTTGAATTTTAGAGTACACGTCTGATTTCGTCAAAGGCGTAATGTAGTTTAACATTTTTACGCAAATATTCAGTTCTTTATAAGTACCCTGACGTTTCAACGTGTTAGATAAAAGAAAAAGAAAAGCAATTTTTTTAAGGGCTCGTTTGATTGGCAAGTCAGGTAGTAAATACTTGCTGGAGGCTTTCTCCTATGGGTTTTTCTCTTAGTCGTTGTGGGTATTATAACCGCTGTTCTAACGCGCAGCAAATAAAAGACCGTGACAACGACCATATCAAAAATGAAAGTTAAAACGCTAGAAAAAAAAAAAAAGGAAAAATGTGAAACGGCCAAAAATAGAAAGAGCTTGTTTGATGTTCATTGTGCTTGACAGATGGAAAAATACACTTTTTTGACGCATAATTATTAAAGCTGCTCAAAACTAATAAAAACAATAATTTTGCAGCATTTTTTTTTTACCATCCCAACGCCACTGGCGTTTGATAAATAAATTGTGAATAAGGTAGCTTATTTTATATCGAAGTAGTATTTACTTGGTGTAACTCGTGCACTTAAAAGATTCCTATGAAAAATGTATCCTCTATTATCTGATAGAGCTTCATAAATTTTGTTCCATAAAATGCTTGTAAAGGGTAGTTTTATCAACTCTTTCATTTTCAAAGGATGTCCCCTCCGATCTGGAAAGTGAAAAAACTAAATGATAGATCAGAAAAAGTTCTGTTTGGTTCTCATAGTTTTAAGCTATACGTTATTTAACAATTCTATTGAAGTCTTGCGAATTTTTTTTTCTAGAACCATTCAATACATCAGAAGGTGAGCACGAGAGAGGGGAAATACTGGTGATGAAAGTTAGTAGCAAAGAACAGTATTTTCCTATTCATGTGCCTCAGCCAATCATAATGAAGGATTTGTATGTATATATGGCGACGAGTGAAAAGCCTTGGAAAATTATTATAGACAGGAATTTTCACGCAACGCTTCAGAATTTTCCCCCTAATTTTACGAGTTGGTATATAAATCAAGCGCCAAACTGTGAATCAAGGACTTTAAATTTAATTATTATTCATTCAAAATATTTCTCCGATTCTGATTGGCTAAAAGCACACGCATAATTCACCATAACCAGCTACTGATCACCAAATTTGGGAGAATTTTGCGATTAATGACCGATAACGTCAAATGTGCAGCTTTCTTGCAGGTTAATGCACCCTTAATTAACCGAGAAGACCTGGGTACGAGGTTGAGTTGTTTTGGTTATTTCACATTTCACTCGTTTCAAGAGTAAGAACTAGGGGAAGTAATAGCTAAACACATGGCAAAAACAGCAAGAAGACAACTCGAAGGGCGACATCTGCTATTTGGAGAATTTTTGCGGAGATGAACAACCTTAAACGTGCACTATCGAAGGTGAACTTAACATCGATGGAGGTAAGCATGTTTAAGCTAATGTATGTTTTTCATCTACGAATTATTTTGAATGAATAATAAAACAATTATTGAATTCGGCTGTCGTATCATATCAAGAATTATGGAAATCTCGGAGGGTGTAAGCAGCCTCGACCTACGGCCTCGAAGGATAACACCCTCCTCGATCTCCATAATTCTACATAAGATAATTGTTAACTAATACTTTGGCCCATTTGTCATTTCCTGCAGTAAAAAAAAAAAAAAAAAAAAAAATTAAAGTGGCCTTAATGTTACTCATGTTGACTTTTCATTGATTAAATGTATTCTAGGATTTATAGACCTTCACCAAAAGAGAATACAAAAGTTCTACAAGCATTGGGCTGTATGCAAGCTCAAGTGCTTATAGCTTATTTCAGTCAATACGATGAAACCAAAATGATTTAGTGGTGGGTCTTCATACATCTTTCTTAGGTGGAAGCTTGGTGGGCGTGCGCCGGAGTGACACCTCGAAATTGGGATCTAGAAGTCCGTATTCAAACCTACCAGAAGCAATGTAGTAAGGAAGTCCAAAAAGAAACCATAATGCTTAAGATGGGTTTTCTCAGGGTATAAAAGTGTATTTTACAAGGCCAGGATCGATTGTAGACTAAGTAATTACCGTGACATTGATAAAAAGTAAACAACTAATATATGTTTAAATAATTTATAGTAACAACCTAAATAATGGAAATGTTTCTGACGAGTTTGAAGCTATTGTCAATATTTTGAAATTCAACAGAGAAATCGTCTTTGTTTTGAAACAAATCTCTTCCAAAACGGCCGAACAGGTAATGCAGTGCATTTTTAATGGATGGAATGAATATCAAGCTATACGGCACTCGGGCGTTTCGGCAACACTCGAGTTCGTTGTTGTTATAGAAACGAACTGTAACGCTAGATTCCGCCTTCCAACTGAAGGTATACAAAGGTTCTGGTTCTTTACGGCTTTCTGCAAGTACCTTGGTCCCTCTACTGGCACTTAAATTAGTTTTACCGAAACAGTAGTAATCTATATATAGAGAGGCTTCATGCTAAACCACTAACTAAAGATTCTTGCCAACCTGAGTCACAGAAGTAACTAACTCAGCTGTATTTATGTCCGCCAGTCAAGTCAAAAATCGCCCATACCCCTCCCCCCAGCAAATTCCTGAAAATTTGACCTTTTTTTGAAAAAAATTGTTCAGATTCCCCAGGATGTTGGCAGTTTAGATGGTCAAATGCACACCGGCGGCTAGCGCTTCAAAAAGAGTCAAATACCCCACCCACCTGCGACTATTCTTTCGATACGTCAAATCATGGATAATAGAAAGACAATCCTTAATTCAAATGTAAAATCCTCTAAACACAACCGAAATTTTCAAAGTATTGAAAAGCTGTCTTACGGAGGTTTGCTCATTTCAATAAAATCAAGCATTCCAGAAAGCCCACATTTACGGGCCTTTTCAAAGGCTCTCCAATGTTCCAATAAAACAGTGAATATGTGACCTTCCACAGGAATTTGATGCTAAAGGTGAAAGGACGTTCACGACACGCTTGCACGACACGCTTAGCGTGCCGTAGATCACGGATATGTGCATATTGAATTGAAAAAACAAAGACGGACACACTTGGCTTTGTTTTGGTGAATTTAACACGCTAGACCTTTTGTTTTTTGTAGCGTGCCATATGTCACTGCAAGTGTGGGAATTATGTGGGGGGGGGGGGGGGACAGGGGGGTCACAATCTCCCGCTTCCCGTACCCCGTTCTCCCGCCTCCCGTACCTTTTTGTCCCTTTGTCTCCCGACTCCCGCCCTTTATTGTGTTTCTCCCGTTATCGTGTAAATGACGCTGTTTGACTCCTTATTCAGATTCTATAAGGAGTGCTTTGGTCTTGTTTAAAATAAAAAAATGTGTTGTAATTCGAACACTCAGACGAACGTCAACTCTGGCCCTGTTACGACAGCGACTTTACCGTACATCAGAGGCACCTATATATATTATTACAATGTACGTGTTGCACACAAACCCATAACCACCTTACGACGTCTGCTTACTAATGTCAAGGACAAAGACAAACCGGAGGACAAACAGGGAGCAGTATACAAGATCAAATGCTGCGACTCTGCCAGGCTTCTTACATTGGTGAAACCGGCAGAAACCTTAGCACGCGACTGACCGAACACAAAAAAGTGACGAGGAATGGTGACGTCAACAATCACATTGCTGAGCACCATTTACAGACGAAACATCAAATTGACTGGTACTCAGACTACTATCAACGTCTTACTTTAGAAAGCTGGTTTACTAACTTAGAACAAACGCCACTGAATCGTAGCCAACAGTCACCAGCGCCGTACAAACAACTTATTGACGAGATCAAGCAGAACTAACTACGAGAGAACGACTGGAGAACTGACATTTTGACTAACAACAGACGACTGTTTAACTGTGACAATAGACGGATCGAAACGCACCAATTACATCCTCGGAGACCCAGGGGCAGATAGTAGGGGCGAGGGAAAGTCTAAATGGGCGGAAAATAACGGCACGAAGAAAAGTAAAGAACTGCGAGAAGTGTGTTTTCTGGCACCAATCAGAAGCCAGAGCGGCGGCGACCGTTTGGAACTGGTCTGGTAAGACATTGTCCCCAGGGGCTCTTCTCGCCGTTCTTTACTTTTCTTCGTGCCATTATTTTCCGCCCGCTTAGACTTTTCCTCGCCCCTACTATCTGCCCCTGGGTCTCCGAGGATGCACCAATTACTGATTACGAGTCTTCATAGCCAATAACATCGTGACGTAATTGACCAATCAGACCAATAACCAGAGTATAATACCATCAACTGACGTGATACAACTCACTTTGACTCTGAAGATGACTACCGCACAGGTTGTCGTAGCCTGCGCGCAGACGATAACTAAACTCTGATTAGTACCGTCTGCGAAGCAGCGCAGAGATCCTTGTTCTGGACCCCCAACGGACTCAACGAATTACCGGAAGTGCGTTTCGAATTTCCTTTCAACCTGATTGGCGATCACGACAAACTAAACAAAGGCCTTTTTTAACTGGCCAATCGTGGCGCGTACTCAAATCTGGGTACACATCTGGAAGTCCAGAACAAGGATTTCGGCGCTGTTTCGCAGACGGAGTTAACCAGAGTTTAATTTCGTCTGCGCGCAGTCTAAGGTTGTCAAAACGTCAGTCACTGTCAACAACAACAGTCCTATTCAGGACTACGTTCACCGGGACGATCAAACTCAGCCTACTTTTGAAATCGAACCACTCCGCACTTTCCAGTGCAATCATTGAAGCGCAATTCCTTCGACACAAGTTTACACCACGCGGCAAATTCTTCACTGACAGTGTTTTGTGAGCTACAGTCGTAAGGAGCGAGCTCCAAGGAAGGTCTTCCGTGGAAGGATTTTTCCCCACCAAACCGAAAAATACTAAGACCGATCAAAATGGTCTTTAACGACATTTCACCTGACTCGCTTTGTCGTTCTTACGGAGAATTTCGACAGCTATAGCGAGACAGACGAGACACTGACACGACTGACACAGTCGACACACGTGTACATATATCATGCTATCTCATTCATATCCTATGATGTAAGCGACTTGGAAAGGTTTCCAATTTCACAGGAAGTAATGCCGTTTTTTTTTTATCCCGAGCACGAATTTTCGTTTTTTGACTTTTCTCGTGTATAAAATTTTGCTTTAAGCCTCGGAAAACGTTAAATGGAAGTCAAGAAACGTTGTTGGGTTCGTTTCTTTGACTGGAAGTAAGCAGTAACAAAAAAAAAAAGCTTGACTTTTTGAATTTCTCTCCCGCTTCCCGCCATCGTAGAGATCCCGCCTCCCGCCCTTTCTTCTCCCGCCTCCCGTACCCCTCCCGCCCCCTGTTCTCCCGGGCTCCCGCCTCCCTGTCCCCCCCCCCCCCCCCCCACAATTATAGCACGCTTAGCGTGCAATTTGGGTATGACACGCTAAACACGCTTGATCACTAAAAACTGCTAAGATGATAAAAATGGCTTGGGTTTTCAGCGGATTTAATCAGCATTGATAAGTGGTCGAAGTGAATTAAATATGCCAATTGAGACTGTTTTGGAATTTGATCGTAACTGTAGCCATTTGAAAATCACCACTCATGGTCCGGTCGTCTAGCCTGGAATTAACGCGAGATCAGTTATAAATCTACTCCGGAAATATGGCTAAATCAACTAGCAACAAATTATTGACAGAAATCCTCTACGGCATCGAGAAACTAATTTACATCCGATTTATAGGCAAACACTAAATAAAGAACATTTTGCTCAATAGCTACGCATCAGCAATGCATTCTATGCCAAACTTTGCGGCTCTTGACGGGGAATCAAGACACGGGTCGAGCGCCAAACAATAACAAACAGCCATGTTCGTGTCAGACATCCTTGAGTAACTTGCTCTTTCACCTCGTTCAGCGCATCAGTCTCCACTTTAAATCACCAGATCTTTACTTATTTTGTACAACGAAGGTCTTTCCTAATTTCCTGCTACCATTTCAATCTCAAGCAAGCTTTCAAAGTGAACAAATTGGTTCCTATGACTATGCACTATGGTCGCTGTCACTGGCCGCGTGCTCTTTGTCAAGTCAGCGGGTCGCGCATGCTCATGCAAAAAAGACCCCTGTTCTCCCCAGGTTAAGCTATATTTCGTAGAGAAAGGAATTCTAAAATTTTCGGAACTGAAGCGAGCGCACGTTCTGAGAATTTGAAAATCGAGCCTAAAAATAACCTAAATGAAAAAAAATTGTTATGAAAGAAGTTAACAAATTATTCATCCAAATCTATAAAGTTGTTATATACATGTATTGCCTAGTTTTTGTACATTTTTCTTTTGTTACTGGTGTGGATGTGGCATTATGTTTCTCAGTATTTCCATGATAGCATGTCGAACATGTCTCATCTTCCAGGAGTAGATCAGAGGGTTGAGAGATAAATTGAGGAAAATCAGCGAGTTAGCATAAAGTCCAAACTGCAGTGGCATAGTACTTGGTCCAGCACTTCTGTGGGTAATCCAGAAACATGTGTTTGGAAGGTAACAAATTAGAACCACAAGATACAGTCACGTAGAATGTACCAAATGCAGCTTTTCTCTCTCTCTCTCGCAGCATTAGCTAATAACCGGTGAAAGCGGCGCATATGCAGAATGGGGAAAGAATTACGAGATCTTTTTGCTTGCGACGCTGACCAGCGTATTGACAGCGGCGCAAGTCAAATGTCCTACTGGGCGGGCCTCATTTTGGGTCAAATTCCCCACAGTAAGGATCAACGCTCCAGTCAAATGCCCGGGGTATACCCGGGGGGAATGGACTCAGGTGTTACAATCATGCTAGCTATTGGGGCAAAACATAAAATATCACTTTGACAATAACCTCTTTCGTATCTTTATCACTAATTCTGTCTACAACTTGAAGTTGACTCGTTTGAAACGCTCTGACGACTTCTTTCCAATTGAGAACCGCATTCAATCCCATTCTCTACAAAATCTTCGTTATCGTATGATGTGACATCCACGTCTTGTTCTAAGGCACGCTGGGGTGTTGTGGCGTACGCCACCGGAGCAATAGCGTTTCTCGAAAAACGTGGCTTACATAACAGCATGCTCCTTATGCGTTGTCTAAAAGGTGTGCTGTGTAATGTGTACACGATGGGGTTGACGCACGAGTTAAAAGTGACAAGCAGAATTCCAAGCTGATCAACTGGCGAGTTAGGTGTCACGTGGTCAGTGAACCGAAGTAGAAGAAAAATGACGCTGTTTGGGATCCAAGTAAGGATGTAAATGACGCTGATTATCAAGGCCATGAGTGTAATCTTTCTCCTGATAAAGAAAAAATGGTGGAACAAAATTATATTATAAAAGAAGTAGAAACTTGGTTCAATTGCATATTAAATAAAAGCACAAACACTGGCTATTAGATGAAGAAAAAACAATCAGAGAAAAATGCAGGAAACTTATTTTCCCTTCAGTACTGAATTCTAGTTGGTATATAACTTCTCCTCTTCATCTTTTGAAGAAGAAAATAGGTGGTGCTCTGTTTGTTTTTTTTTAAAATCAGCTATATATATAACGTTGCTGTTTTTGACATCCAAACGAGGGATGGGAGGAGTCTTCATAAGTCACTGGGGCGCACTGGTTAATAGATATATAGTTTATTAACATAAATAATACATGGGCAGCCAGAGGCTGATTTGCGTATTTACAAAAAAAAATTAAAAAAAACTAGGCTGAAAATAGAATAATTTACATTAGTATATACACACTCAGTTATCTTGGTGATTTAAGCAATCTGATTGGTTCGCTATCTCGGACTATTCAACAATATTCACCTCCTAGCGAATAGATAATGTGTGAGCGCGGTGTTTATCCAAATTTTTCAGAGAAATATCTTTTAAAAGTCGACAAAATCCTTGGGCTGACTTTTTTTTAAGGCAAAAAAAGACTTCGAAGGATTCTAAACGGCGTTTTTCCATTTACTGTAACTGAGTTTTGTGCTCGATGGATTGTTTACAACTCCCGTTTATTGGCGAAGAAGAGGCCGTTTCGTGAACTCAGCGTTTCCAAACAAAAATTTGGCCCAAAAATCGAAGTTTATTTATGACAAACAAATTTGAAAGCAAATGTTTCCAGAAATTCTACGTTTCAAGTAAATAGGAGAAAGAATGCTACAGGAAGACGACGTCTTACCTCGAGCAACCGAGCCGCCATTTTTGTCAGCAATTCTTGCGAAGAACGACACAACAAACCTTTTTGGCCATAAACTTGGCGAGACAACAGAAAACAACAAAGCTCTACTTTTCTTCTCAGGTAAGGAAACAATTCAGACTCTTAACGGCTCCATTTAAGCCATTACGCTGTTGTTTGCGAAGTGATAAACTTGTGAATTGCCATGTTTGAATATTCTGAAAAGGTCATTTTAAACTTTCGCGTGTTTTGATGCGTCAATAAAATCGTACTTTTTAATGGTTTCCTTCCTGATTTTGTTGAGATCACTTCATGTATACATACTAAAATATTATTCTTTTCAATCTCGGTGAATAGTGGCTTCAGGAATATTTAACTCGTCGCTTCGCGTCTCAGTAAATTATTAGCCAACATTCCCCTCGATTTCAAGGAATAATTGTTAAATATATCAATATTATAAATTAATGCATATAATGTGTAAAAGCATTAAAACCGAATCATTTAATTGTACTTTAGGCACGATGACAAAACAAAAGGGTCCTTAAAACGTTCCCTCTCCACTTTGGAAGAGCAAAGTGTCGCTGATTTCTTAGTGAATATGGAGCGTTAATAACTTGTTAAGTTTGTTATCCTTGTTGCCAGGGGCAGCGTTACAAATCATGTCACAGTCCGTGCCACAGCCCGTGTCACATATGTCCTCGCAATATGAAAAAAAAAAAGGTTGGAATACCAGCTTCCTTAAGTTCCTCGTCATAAGACAACTGGCGCAGATGATAGACATTGCCCTTTTTTGGACCCGCTCCAGCTCACAACGTAAATACTTGGGCAGCGCATAGAAGAATACAGGCGCTGCATAAACTAGGATTGTTCTTCTACATGTGACATAAAAGAGGACGAAAACCTTACGTGGAAGCATTGCCCGTTTAAGCTGAACTAGGAAATACAAACGTTCCGACGCCTTCTTTACAGTTTCGTTAACGTGCTCATTCCATGGTAAATCGCTTGTACTTATCACACCCAGCTGCTTTGCGCTTCTAACTACTTTAAGCTGATTAACTTTTACAAGAATGGGATGGAACTTAGACTGCTTTTTAGTGAAGGAGACTCTAAGATCTTTACACTTTTCGCTGTTCAGTTGAACCCTATTATCTAAGGACCACGGAGCTACATTGCAGTCTGCTATATGTTGTGCATTACTCCATACATACTTCCAGAGCTGGGCGTTGAAATTTCCAGTAAGACTTAGATCAAGGAACAACTAGAGCCCCACTTGGAGTAACATCCCTCAGCCAGCTTAGTCCGCCGAGAACAACCGGACAGAAAATCAATTATCCAGATATTTATTCAGGTTGGTAGAACTAATTTACATGATTTATCAACAAGTATCTGGTGGTCAATTAGGTCGAATACTTTTCGATAATCGACTAGCACAGTCCTGATCGTAGCGCTATCGCCGTCTGTCAATGAGCCCAGCTGTGGACCATGTGTTCGAGAACCTATGTGGTGGACGAATAAGTTACCGCGACATACTGATTCGGGTTCAGGACCTTGAGAACAGCAGGCTTTATGTAATCGTGTACGACACAATCCTCAGCGACTTTCGATAAACAGGCGGTAAGAAAGATTGGTCTCAGATCTTTTTTCAAATCCCCAACCTTCTTTTTCTTGGATAGTAGGAATACATCCGCTTACTTCCAGATGGTAGGAAGGTGCTGTTGTTTTAGGGAGGCATTAAAAATACTACATAGAGGGTAAGCGAGAAGTTCGGATTACTCACACAGTAGCCAATTGGGTACTTCTTCTGGTCCACACGCCTTAGACGGATTTACTTTTGCTAAGAGTCTCGTAATGTGCAACTATGACACCACCGGGAGGTGCGCTGAGTCCTCTTTCAGGGGGATTTGTGCTGGTCAGAAAATATGCTTCCATTGGTTCTAGAAACGCCTCATTGATAGCGTTCGTTAAATCCTGTGGCGATAGTTCTTCAGCACCCTCCGCATGAATATGATTACACAAGGCCCCAGAATGCGCGCGTGCATCAGACAAACGTTTAACCTCTTTCAACCATGCCTTTGGGTCTTCTTCTGTCATGCTTTGTACCTTGGTTTCAAAGAAGAAAGCTGTACTTGATTTTCGCTCGCGGTTAACTGCGTTATGGTAGAACTTAAACTGAGGTGATTTAAGACCGTGTTCGTGAAAGGCCTTCTGCCTTTTAAGTGATTTCAGGTGCTGGGTCATCCACGGGACGTCAAATGTGTTCACACGCACCTTCTTAACGGGCATGAGCAGATCGAGTTCTGTGCGGAGTGCTTTGTGGAACACCTATAGCCTATCTTTACAGCAGTAATGAGAGGAAAACAGCGTAGGCCAATCCATAACACTCAGATGCCTCCCCAACTCTGCTTTGCGAGTTACGCGCGTGTCGCACTTGAGCATTAACTTTGTGGGGTTTTGACCACTTTCTGTCACTCTAGCTTCTGCTGTAACTGTGTTGTGATCTGAGAGGCCGAAGGGCGGAAATGAACGCGGCTCGTCGTAAATAAATATTGGTGCAAGTTCGTAAGAACTAGAACTAACGTTTCTTGAGTGACTTGATGTCAAGGCAATTGAAATCACCAGCTACAATGAGTGCGCAATTAGCGTGTCGCGATTCAGCTAGCGAGAGAGATTGAAATAAGTGATCTCTCTCGCATAGAATCGTTTACGTCTTTGATCCAGTGAGGATAGTAAACAACTGCCACGATGAGGGAGGAAAAACCTCTCGGGAGGCGGATTGGTCGCAAAATAATGCACCCAAAGAGATGCACAAGCTAACAAACGTCATTATGTAAGCCTCTGCATGGGCACCGACAAGTATATTAACAATTTTTGCTTACAACAATGAGCCGATTTTAGGACGACTGCAGTTCTTTTTAGCCCTACAGCATTTGTTTCTTATTCGTTTTTCTCAACAATTCCTCTGTAACCTTAAGTAATCCGTCATTTTGCTTTGTTAAAAGGTGATTATCTTATCATATTTTTCTCGAAACAGCGTATTAGAAGGAAAGTAAGAGAGTCAGTAAGGGTCAGTGAGGCTGGGACTTTCAACGGCTTTTGGGACAAAATTGTCATTTAGGCAAAGAACAATTTTTTCCTACTCAAGTACCTCAGCCAATGACCAATCAAATGGTGACGAGTGAAAAGGCTCCAAAAATTGATAAGAATTATTGACAAAACGCTCAAGAAACCTTTTCCATATTTCACGAATAGTGACAGTGATTACCCATAAATTATAATTTCTTCTCATTGATGTCAACGGAAAATGAAATGAACTTTTTCGCTTCTATCAATAATATGTTTAACAGATTAAATGGGTGTTTGCCTTGCTTATTTTACCCTAGCACGCGAGCAACCTCTGGTGGGCGGAGTTGGGGGACGAAAAAGAAGAGAGTTTTCTTTTCTCCATCCAAAGCCCTTTGAATAGCCTGCTGTTATGTACTAGTTTATTTGTCCCTTATTATATTGGTAGTAAGATACCTTTGCTAGTAGAATTCTACTAACCAATGTTTGAATCAAAGTTCAATTTACCTTACTTTTCCTTTTCCTACTACTCCGGGAGAGTTAGTTTTCCATATTCTGAGCACAATCTGCGTGTAAAGATATCCCATCATAATTACAGGAATAACTGCGGTTGAGATGACCCACCAAACGGATCTGACGTAGCCAAAAGTATTTGGCCAAGTAGGGACACATTGTTTGGCTTCATTGCTATAACGAAAGAAGGCAAACGCTGGAATTTGCCAGGCGAAAGCATAGATCCACAGTACTGTTACAATGGATTTCAGTTTTGTGACAACAAATCCACTCTGATGATGTAGAGGATGTAGTACGGCATGATATCTTTCGACAGCAATCAAAACCAAAAATAATACAGATGCTAAAAGTCCAGTCCACATGAAGTTTCCACCAGTTAACAGTGTGCACATCACATGGGCAGCAGTGCCTTGTAGACTCTCAAAAGGGTTGTTTAAAAGAAACCTAAAATTTAAAATATGATATATGTGAAAAAATATCGTACGTATATTGTATGTTGGACAGTGTTATCTCAAACGGCTAGGGAGACCCGAACGTGAAGATTAATAGATAGCATGCATACTAGGCTTATTTCAAAGAGACTCGCAGCTATAATGAAAGTTATGATCGCCATGATAACGATGATGAAAATGACAATGGTGATGAGAATGATGATGGAACGAAAGAAGACATATTCTACATTTTTCCCCTGAAAGCTACGAAACTTGCCAAGTAAAGAAAGATATGTTCAATAAGTGGTTTAACTTGATAGATGTTTATGGATAAAGGTATTAAAATCATGCTCAAAGATTTCCCTAAACTGTTGGCGGAGAAAACAGAGTGGCAGTGATGAAAACTGTTGAGAGGTTACAAATTTGTTGTCTTTCATGAAACAACATTAACTTGGAGACAAGGTGAAAATCCCTTTGGGGTAACAAATACTACGTAAAAAATGTGGGCCATGGTATTTTTGCTGTCATCCAATCTCCATTTCGGAAGCTTTTTTCGATGATTTACTAAGTTTCGATGAGTTGCGTGCTTCTTCCTGTCTTGGACTTTTCGCCTGCGGGTCCTGAAGCAGCCTGAGCATCCTTTTTTTTCGACCATTTCTTCGCTGTCATCATGCACAGTTTCTCTGTCTTTCTAAATTTGAAATCAATCCTTAGGAAACATAAATTCGCAGAATTCGCCTAGGTTTGACTAATTTAGCGAGATGGAGTAATTACGATGGAGTTACGTCTGGAAAATCGTGACATGATCATACTGACTGCCTCCACCGTGTCGCCTTTGCTTTAAAATTCGTTGAATAAAAGATTCGCTACTATTATAACAAACTCACCTGAATATGGAGAAGAAACCAACAATTATATCAGAAACTGCCAAGTTAACAAGCAGGAAGCTCATACTTGTTCTCATACTTTTATTTTTAAGTACAACGAAACAGACGAGTGAATTGCCAAGGAGATTAACGCCAACCATGATCGAGCACGCCGCTAGTATACTCTTGAAAACCATAGTCGGAACAGGATTGCTCGAAGAGCCTTCTATCCTCTCATAGTTTGAGGTAATCTTCCTAAGAAAAGGAATACCATAAAGCAACTACAGTTACCTAAAAATGCGGTAAATAAAATGATAGAGCGACTGCCTATACAACAACAGCAAACTAGCAACAGCAACTTTAAAAGAGCACAGCCAAACACTGGGAGCTAATGTATAAATTAATCAATTCTCAATGCAACTCACCAACATGCAGCTGGCACTGAGTTACAGACAGGTTACAAACTAAACATAATTTTCCAATTGAGTGTGGTACCAACATAGAGCCTCTATGGTTCGGTATAACGATACAAGGAGTTTTGCCTTAAAGTGCCTCGATCCAGAAAGGGTGAAAATTGAACCAAAGAGAACTGAATTTAATCACCAGTTATGACGCAATTGGAGTAGGATGATGAACTTCATCAAAACGCTGGTCACATTTAATCACGAAAAGTTTTGATGCATCTTAGTGTCAAAACTCAGAAAGTTGCAACAACTGCCAATTGTTATCTACTGAAGTAAAATGATTATTGCTTTTTACAAAACACGAATACAATCTTGTTGTCAAGTACTTCCGATCATCAATTTTCACCAACAGCGATCCTAAGTCAAAATTATTTTTCTCTCGCTTTTTACCCTAAAGCTTCACTAGTTGTCAAATAAATTTTTATTTTATTAGGTCTAGTTAATGACAATATCCAAGCGGTTGTTTTGTGGCATATCCATTTGATAGCCTAGGAGTTTTTAAGAATTAAATTGTAATCAGACTGTGGGAAGACTGCGCTTAGGGCTATCGAATGAGCAGCCGTTCAGTGTTCTCATGTTTTTTTTTTTTACCACGCCAGTTCTAAATTTAAGAAAAAACATAGATGGCAGAATATTTTATTGAAGTATTTGTTATCCAGGTCTATCGAGCTACTGAATCTTACTTGCTTTTATAGAAATTTAACTTTACCCTCATATTTCAATATAATGCGTAGCAATAAAACGTAAAATAAGACGTAACCTTTTTAAAGTTTTCTGCTGCTCCTCTCAGGCCGAAGATCGTTAAAACAGAAAACTATTTATTCTGTTATATAATTATGTAATAATTGACCATATTGTTATGTTAACGTGTTGAGGAGATGGTTAGAAAAAGTAAGGGCAACACGGCTTAGCTTCTTAGATCCTCATTTCAATTATTCGGCGCCTGTTCGGCCCTTTAGGATGGTTAAATGGCACAAGGCTTCCCACATTAAATCCCTCATTGAAACGGTGTTAAGGCGCTTCATAAATAGTCTGGAAGCTTTCGACTGTATTGCACAGTCTTCATCAGCAATAAACGCTCAGTGTTATCACGTGAATAAGTCACGTGACAACATGTACAACTGATTAAAAATCACGAGAGGTTCATAACCTCCATCTCCGTTTAGGGTTGAAGGCGGGCGTCTCCTTCAAAGTTATCCTTCGCCGATGCACTAACACGAGGTAAATACGTTTTCATAGAAGTAAAGAATATGAAATCTTATGCATAACGGAGTACCCGTGGATGGAATTCAGCTGACTTTACCGTTTTCATTAACGGTCACTTACACAAACACAAATATCATAGGCAAAATAATATACTTTTCGTAGAACCGTACATTCATCTAGCCACAAATTAAATGTCGCTGTTGCTTTCACAACAGACAGCAAAGTAGTCATCATACTGTTCCTACCTTGGTTCAAAAAGGGGTTAAGGCGATCCTTTAGGAAACAGTCAGAGATACAAAGTATAATCTGTCTGAGTGATTGACCAAGTAAATATGAAGCACTTAACCGTCTCAGTATTGATTTCATACAGCAGTCAGCTTGCAAAGGCAATGTTGTGATATTGCATTCAAAGTGCATGCGATATCTCGACAGGCCAATATATATTTTATAGAACTTTTATTGCGGCATTAAGGCTTAAATGAGGGCGCACAGATCGAGACAAAATCAGATAACACGAGCCAAACAAGGCCACAGACTCGCTCCAAGAGTCAATGAAAGACATTGATAATTTAGATTACTGAAATGACGCCTCATCCTTGGTTGTGATGTTCAATTGCAATATTTTTTATAACGTCTAGCAATTTAACTCTCGAGAGTACAGACATTCATTTTGCAAATCCAACACAAACAGCAACTCACGCGAGGTTCGTTTGTCCAGTTTGGTCCATTATCGTAAGGATCTAAAGATTGGAGAGAGTTAGTGGAGATAGCATCTCCAGGAAAATAACAGCCACCACACAAGGAAACATCATGACGCATGCATTTTTGTGATGTTCAACTGACAAATTAATATTTTAGTGCTTCAAGTAATTTAACAATCGCGAATGCAAAGTATAAAAATTCAGCACAGGGCTTTTCCTATATTTGGATTTTACTCTTGCAAATACAGGAACGGAGGAGCCGGGGGGGGGGGGGGGCTGCCCCCACATTTCTAGGGGAAAATGGTTTTGTTTAATTATAAGGTACATGCTGTAAGCACTAGAAGTATCTGTCATTTTACACCTTATTGAGGTTGAGGTTGTTTAGGGAAATGTTTCACAGAGAATGTTGAAAATACCTTTTCCGAGCCTCTAGATTTCAAAATTTTATGGGGGCGGAGACCAACCGTCCCTAACAAACTCGCGTCTCCAGCGGGAGTTTTCAAGCGCAGCACTCCCTCTCCCCGCAGTTGAAATTGCGCTCCGCTGTCCTTGAAATATCAGCAGAAGTGCTTTGCCAGCGATAAATTTTAAATTGACAGGCAATTAACAAACAAATAATAATCATGACAATCAATAAACTTTCAAAAATAGCTTTTTTTATTTTTAATTATAGAAATATGGAAAATAAGAGGTATCTGTTGATATTGGTACGAGCCTGCGAGATTAGTAAAACCGTGCAAAGGCGCAAAGCGATTGTAAAGCACAAGTAGGACCCACCATCTTTGTTCCAGTTGGTTTTGTAACGCAATGAAATACATGTCAGGTGTTATTTGTCTGCTCTACTGCCTGAAAACAGCGCTCATCTGTAATTTCATTGAACGACCGAATTTAAAAGCGTTAATGGTATGTCATTAGAAACTATCTATTAAAAGAAAGTTAACGATGAACATTTCAAAGATAGTAAAGAGAAAAGTATTTACGCTACAACCCTTTGCAAAAATGTTGAGACACTCCCACGAAAAAACGACCTTTCTTGCTAAGCCTTCAAATCGCTCCTGGTCACAGGTCTGTGATATATAATACTGACCTCCCGGCTCCCTCCCATTCAAAGTTGATAAGGGTGGAGGGGGCCGGGGACCACAAACACAAGATCATGGACAGGCCATTTATGCCAAAATACAGTACAGTGTCGTAAATACTTTCGCAACTGGTTGTAGCAAGGCCCCGTTTACATGGGGAAAAGTTTTTACCTGGGAAGAGGGTCACCCTCCCAGCCTCCCAGCCGAGAAAACATTAGCGAGCGTTTACATGAGAAAAAAGTTCACCCTTTGTCCAAGCCAACAGCGCTCGCGCTTGCTCTGATTGTCTCGCCTTGACAAGCCAATGCGTTTATATGTGTTTGCCTCGGCTATGAGGATGACTCTACCATCTTTTTGTTTTTCAGGAAAACGGTTCTCCAAGGTTTTATTAAAGGAATTATGAGAAAAGTTAGCTGTTGTTTCTCGCTCTTGCTGCAAGAGGTTTTTCTCTGAAGAACCACGTTATTAAGCATGTAGTACGGTGGCCCACAGGGGTCACTACATAAAAAAGGTCAACTGCATATTAAACACTGCACCCTATACAAATAAAAAAATGTTGCTGCAAATAAAAAAAAAATGTTGCTGCAAATAAAAAAAGATGTTGCTGCAAATAAAAAATGTTGCAGCAAATAAAAAAAGTTGCTGCAAATAAAAAATGTTGCTGCAAATAAAAAAAGTTGCTGCAAATAAAAAAAAGTTGCTGCGAATAAAAAATGTTGCTGCAAATAAAAAAAAGATGTTGCTCCAAATAAAAAAGTGTTGTGAAAGGTTTGAACTCAGGAGTCATTTCAAAACTAGGTTGAGTTTGATCGTCCGGGTGAACGTAGTCCTGAATAGGACTGTTGTTGTTGACAGTGACTGACGTTTCGACAAACTGTGAGGTAGTCATCTTCACAGTCTAAGTGAGTTGTATCACGTCAGTTGATGGTATTATACTCTGGTTATAGATCTGGCCCTGGTTGTTCAAACGTTGGATGGCGCTATCCATCGGATAAATCTCTATCCAGCGGACAGCGTAATTGATTTCCGTAATACTTATCCGCTGGATAGTGCTTTATCCGTTGGGTAGCGCTATCCATCGTTTGAACAACCGGGGCCTGATTGGTAAATTACATCACGATATTATTAATCGTCTGACAGTTAATCCGTGATGTTATTGGCTATGAAGACTCGTAATCAGTAATTGGCGCGTTTCGATCCGTCTGTTGTTACAGTTAAACGGTCTTCTATTGTTAGTCCGGCAAATTGTCAGTTCTCCAGTCGTTCTCTTGTAGTTAGTTTTCCTTGATCTCGTCAATAAGTCGTTTGTACGGTGCTGGCAGTCAATTTGGTGTTTCGTCTGTAAATCGGGTGCTCAGCAATGTGATTGTTGACGTCACCATTGATTGGGACTCTGCGACATGTATAACGTATTCTACAGACTACTATCAACGTCTTACTTTAGAAAGCTGGTTTACTAACTTAGAACAAACGCCACTGAATCGTAGCCAACAGGTCTGAGCAACTTTTTTATTTGCAGCAACATTTTTTATTTGCAGCAACTTTTTTTATTTGCAGCAACATTTTTTATTTGCAGCAACTTTTTTATTTGCAGCAACATTTTTTATTTGTATAGGGTGCAGTGTTTAATATGCAGTTGACCTTTTTTATGTAGTGACCCCTGTGGGCCACCGTAAGCATGCGATACCAACAAATCGTAATTTATTTAATATTCAATTCCGCACATCTACAGTATTTCATTAAAAGACCTGACACTGAAGTTTATGAAAAATGCCACTTGTGTTTGTTGACAGCTAAGTTATAAGTTTCCACTGCTGATTATACCAGAAATGTTTGCACTATTATAAGGGTTGAGAAAGTCCACTGCCCGATAGGTCCTACAACATAAAGCACCCCTGATATGTTGACGAAAGTTTGCGCTGTGGAGAGCATAAATAAAAGGATTCATGGCTGAATTAAGACCCACAAGTACAACGGAAATTATGTATGAGTATGAACTGTAACCATAATTCCCTGGTTCGAATTGAGACAGCATATAAACTACCAAATTTGGTAGCCAGCATACAGCGTACATAATACTGACAATAGAAACCATTTTAGTCACCTTTAGTCTTGCACGGACTCTGGCCTGTTCTGACAAAATTGTTGCTTGAATACCTGTTTTCCAAAGTTTATATAGAACTCGTAGATACAGAAACGCCATGGCGGCGACCGGAATGGCACCATAAGCGAAAAAACATACAACTGTGTACCCTTTACCAAGCTGTTTGTTTGGCCAGCGCTCCACACAGTGAGAAGTCTTGTTATCAAAGAAAAGCATAAAGAACAACGGAGTGTTCAAAATTAAAGCAAAAATCCAGGAAGCTGTTATAACGAACGTTAATCGACGGTTTGTTAGTCGGGAGCGGTCAGTTAGGGGACGAACAATGGCAAAATAACGCTCCACTGCCACCACTACCAAAGAAAACGCAGACGCTGCTCCACCAATCCAAATAAAGTTTCCTCCAGTAAGAAACTTGCACATATAGTCTCCTGCGGTACCGTTAGGGTGGTGAAATGTCCATCTAATGACGTACTGTGGAATGATAGCAAGAGCCACCATCATGTCTGACACGGCGAGGTTCACTAGGAGGTAATTAATAGGCGCTCTCATGCCGCGATACCGGAAAACTACGAAACACACAGCGCCGTTGCCAAGGAGATTTATTATAACTACCAGTGAGAAGGCCACTGTAAGACCAAAATCAGTTGCTGTCATGGGGCTCATTGCTTCAGAAAAAAAAGAGAAAAGAAAATAAACAGCGAAAAGACAATGATAACGTTTGGTTAATTTTCAGTAAATTTCAACTTGCTTTATCGAACTCGGATTCTTTGCATCAACTGAAAGTTTCCGTTTGTTTGCGCCGCAGCACTGGAATAGTTCGGGTAAAAATAATAATAAAAAAAAATAAACAAAGAGGTTATAGGCAAGTATAAAAAAGGGATAGTTAAGGACAAGAAGAGAGTTTAACATGGAGCCCAGACAAAAAGTTTGAAAAGTTTAGGCTAAAATTTCGGGACTCAGAAGGCGTGACATCAGTTCCCCTTTAAATGATGACACTTCACTCTCAAGTGACTTACCCGTCACAAAACAATTTTTGTGTTCATGTAGGCGATGACATCCCGGTGTTTCTTAGTAAAGCAAGTTCCACTTTTTTGCTTTTGAAAGATTTGAAACATATTCTTGATTCTGTCTGTTTCTTCCGTTGATTTCGTTAGCGTTGGGTTGAATAATGCTGTTTAAGTATTTTTATTTGATTGCTTTTTAGTACTGTGATCTGCAACTTATCATCCGGGTGAAGGACAAGAAGGTGGATGATCAATCTACCACCAAAGAATAACGTCGGATTATCTACTTTTTCTATTTATTGTCCTGAAATTCATACTTTTTGATGCTGGAATTTAACGGGTCCCAACCGATTTTAAAATATCGCCACTATACTCCCGAGCTAAAATCAAATGAACTGACTTATCACGACATACAAATTATGAATCTCCCCTTCAAGGTGAAATAATGTTCATTCATCGCAATACAAGGTGTACGATGTACTAACACTTACCATTATTAGCGATTTACACTGTATGGTGTTGAAGAGAAACCTTTTTCTGTCTCTTCAATATTACTGGCATTCGTGCGCTCGCTATTTATGATGAACACGAGACCCGTGACAAAAAAAGGTTATCAAAGTTGGTCACGTGTTTATGAAAGGAGGACACACCTTATGTCACGCTATCGTCAATTCTATGAATTCTTAATTTTCAGGCTTCTCTTCACAGCAGCTTAAGTTAAATGCATAACTGCGATGATCTTTCAGTTATCTTTCACTTGTTAAGTTTAGAAAAGTTGCACAGTAACACTTTATTTTTCTCAACTAATTATTTCTATTTTTTTGTTACCATGCCCTATCAATGACACAGCTCCGACATCCGGTATCTAAAAGGCCAAGTAAACACGACAGAAATGTTTCTCGCCTAGGCAAGGGCTTTTATTTGTTATTCCTACTTTTTTTTATTATTTCCAATTGAGTGCTTTGTTTACAAATAACTCTCCCTCGGGGAAAAGTTGGAGTTCTTCGGTCAAATATATCAATAAATAAGACTTTGATTATAACACTAATTTAGTGATGTATCATACTGTGCAATGTATAGTATCTCAATAGGTACGGTACATTAAAAAGTACGTCAATAGGACTCAGCATTAATGAATACTTCGTGTTATGATTTATCCTGCCTGAAAGCTCTCGTGTTTTTCTTCATTTGCGTTGTATCATCTTTCATTGCATACATCGTTGAGAAACAATTTTTTCCTAAAAAATGCACTTAAATGTATTTAGCACGAAAGCAAATGCAAGTGCAAATTTAGAAGGATTCGTATAGAGTCATTAGAGCATAATAAGGCTAAACTAATATCTCTGCCCCGAAATATGTATCTTTGCCCCGAAATGCTAGTTTTTAGTCAGTGGGCGTTTGAGATGTTTTTTTGGAGTATTTCCGGCGTCAAATCCCGTAATTTCAAAAAATTAATTTTATGACGTCATAAATAAAGAATTTATACCTCGGAGGCAGAAGACTCATTCACGACGAGCCTTATACGTGGCCTCGTTTACGGGCCACTAGACCCAACTGGCCCGCCGTCCGCCATGATTTGTGACTGATCCAGACGGAAACATGAAGCTAAGCTTATTTTTTCCCCGAGAATCTCGATGTTTCCCAAGGCAGAGCATAGTTTCTCGGGGAAAAGCGATTTTAAAAGTGATTTCCCAGGTGGAAAAACTTACCCAGATTTATTACAGTCAAGGCAGGTCAAGCGTAGTTTTCCCCCAAGATTTCATTAATGATTCGATTGCGGTATTTTTTTAAAAAAATGAATCCGTTAGTCGCTTTAACCTCAACCAGTCTTAAAGTCAAATCTGCATTCCTGCATGCGTAATGAACAGTGACTTTTTCACGATAACTCCTCTGTATTTGGTAAGATTGAAAAAACTTTGAATGGATAAAATTGTTTTTAATTAACGATATTTACATCAAATTCAAGAAAACTGAGCTGGCAGAAAGTTCATGACTACCTCGCGTATGAATTCAGAGTTCATTAGGTATGCAGGAGTGCAGAGATGAAACTGACATCTACAACTACCAACGGATTCAACCTTCGAATAATAAATTCATTACTGCAATCTTGGGGGTTGGGGGGCGGGAGGTACGCTTGACCTGTCCTGAATGTATAATGAATCTCAGCGAACGGTCAACATTCACGGGTAACAAGGCACTGTTACCCTAGACGTCATAGATTTTGCAATGTTGTCCGCTCTGTAGATAAGTCGGAAGTCCAGTCGTAAGTCCTGCTTCCCGACTTATCTAGGAAGATCGAAGGAGACTTTGCGTGCAGGGTATCCGCTCTGAGACTTGGCGAGAAAATGTGTCCTCGAAGTAACCAATGAGGTTCGCGCTGTAGGTTGGGGAAAACGTTAAAAGGTAATTTTTACTTATGGACCGACTTCGATCAGTCCGTCAGACAGAGGATGCATGAAACACACATACATGTAAGTAAAGACAATGCTGCGTGGTTTGTCCAATTCATTTAACGCTGTTTACTCAAATATATGACTTCTATATATTTACAGTGTCTTGATACATGATTTTAATCTGGCTAAAACAAAAAACGCTCCTTAAAGTCTTAATTAAAATTGTTGACTAACTTGCATCGTTAGAAATGTGACGATGCTTTGTCAGGCAAATGAGTTGTTGCAATTGCTAGCAGGGGCGTAGCCAGCCCATAGACCTGTAGGCCCAGGCCTACAAAGTTTTGATTTTATCCCTCTACTGCTTGTATTATATAATGCATTGCGTTGTGAGCTAAAACGTTTAAGAGCTAAAAGTGTTGGTGAGGTCAGCCCGTACTAGTCATGTGCACAATTTTCAGAATGTGTGGAAATGAAAGTCAGCCAGGCCTACAACTAGTCGAAAAGCTGGCTACGCCCCTGGCTAGCGACTGGAATATTTGCTTCTCGTTGTTGCATCAAATTGAAATGTGAAGATGTGATCATTCTAAACCAAGGTAAATAACCAATAACTTGTAGCCACGGTGTTACTAAAAGTGCCCCTTGCGGTTGTGGTTGCACACATTGTAGGCATCTCACTGATGAACGGTTATGCAATGACAGTTAGATATTTTCCAGGCTGGAACAACATTATTGTTTTTAGTTTGTCTCCCTTCAATTAATGACAAAGTGACTGGTGAAACAAACGATATGCGAACCACGATAGCTGATATTTTTTCATTATGCTTCCTGAACCATCTTTTGCGGTAAATCCTTCCCTTTCCTAATCTGTGTGTGAGGGAAGACAAGAGAACGAACATCATCTTTCGTAAAGCATGAAGGGTGGTGTGGATTTGCCAAAGCTGAGTGCTCCCCTGATGTTTCGGCGAAAATTACTGCTACAAAGAGTATAAATAAAAGGATTCGTGGCAGAGTTAAAACCTACAAGGACAACCGAGGTAATGTAGGTGTTTGAGCCGTATGCATAAAGGTCCGCCTCAAACTGAGACAGCATATATAGTACTAAATTTGGCAACCAACACACTGCATACAAGATGCTTATCACTGCCACCATTCTGGTCACCTTCAGTTTTCTTTTGAGTTTAGCTTGGTCCGTCGTAAGTAACAAAGGTGTACGCTCCCCTCTTTTCCAAAGCTTGCTGAGAATTTTCGAGTACAATGCTGCCATAACTGCAAAGGGAATAACACCGAAAAAGAAGAAGGCACCAACAGTGTATGCTTTAGCCAGTGTTTCATTCGGCCATTTCTCCATGCAATGAAATTTACTATCTTCACAGTGGACAACAACGAACAAAGGCAAGTTGAAAACTAGGGAATAAATCCAACTACCCATTATGGTAGCAATTAATCGACGGCTATTTCTACGTCCTGGAAGCTCGCCACGAGGACGAACAACTGTAAGGTAGCGCTCAACTGCAATCGCTGCTAAAGAAAAGACGGACGCTCCTCCTCCAATCCAAATGAAGTTTCCTCCAGTAAGGAATTTGCACATGTAGTCTCCTGCAGTGCCGTTTGGGTGGTGAAATGCCCATTTGACCACGTACTGTGGAGTAATAGCAAGAGCCACCATCATGTCTGACACAGCGAGGTTTACCATCAGGTAATTGAGTGGTGCTCTCATGCCTTGAAATCGCAAAACCACTAAGCACACCAAACCATTACCAATGAGATTGATCAAAACAATCACAGAAAAGGCCACGGTAAGGATAATATCTGTTGTTGTCATGTTTACTGAACCTGTGGAAGCTGAAAAAGAAGAAATATTGGGAGTCAAAAGTCCTCTCTGTGAGTGAATTTCGTATTGTTGGCTTTTTCTGTCCTTTACAATCTTAGCATAGCGATTGACGCGATGTCTCCCAGCGCCTAATTTGTTGTGATAGCAACTTGTGGGCAACTTTTCCGATTTGGAGCAACTTTTACTAAAATATGGGGCAACATGTTAGAGACCAAACTGTCATATGAGGCAATTTTCTCACTTTTTTGGTCACAATCGTCACATACGTTTTCTAATTCACTCATTGTGGGCATGAGGTATTGTCCTCATTGGTTCGCTGGGGTCGGTCCACTGATTTTTCTCATGAGTCCTACGTCACAGAGCCAGACTTTCAAGCTCGTCTTGCGGGTCAAAAAACCTCTTATGCAGCCAATCAGAGAAAAGAATATTTATAACAAATCAACATAAATAGCGAAAAATGTCATCAGATAGTCATTCCGCTTCATAAATGAAAAGTCATCAGCTAGCGAAGAAAGCCATTCCAGTAGTGAAGAACACAGCAAATTTACGGGCGGAAAGAAATATCTTAATCTCAGTTACAATAAATGAGCGATTTCTTGCTCGCTTATTAGCACTGATCGAATGATGGTTTTGAGGAGAGGGGAAAACCGGAGTACCTGAATAAAAACCTCTTGGGGCAAAGGAGAGAACCACAACAAACTCAACCCTTCAGGGCGGAAAAACGTAATGAGCATGCGTGAACTTCTTTGCCCAGATCCCCTGGCCGGGTCTGAAAAAATGGCGGGTTTTCAAATATTTTTTTGCCTAAAAATATAATGTTTCCACTCATAACCTGGAAAGAACAAGCAATTGGTCTTCAAAAGTTGCAAGCTGTGGTTATAACCTTATCATTACTCAATTTTCTCGACGAATACCTCATAGTAAAACGGACTTTAACGACATTAATTTCCTTGCGTTGTACTGGAAATGTGCATGCGTAGGTCCTATTTTTTTCAAGATGCATTCACAAAATGTGTTCATATAAGGAAGTTCCTGGATATATAAGGTCCGGAGCTCCACTGTAGACACAAAAACAACAAATCTTTGTACAGTGATTTGCCCAAAAAAATTAACGCTTGCCCACGATGTGTTTTAAGGCACTGAACTTTGTCGCACTGTGAGCTGATATTTTAAAACACGCTCGATCGAACACTCGTGGCTTTGTAGATCACTAGAATATAAACAAAATCCTCAATGTAAAAGTTATTGCGTTGATATGTGGGTAGAAAAAAGGTCAATCTTTATCTAGTAAAATCTTCCCAAAATTCGGTTTCAAAGCAACTGTAGCTTATTTTTAAACTTTATCGTTTCGCGTACTAAGAGTTAACTATAAATTATGCTTTGTGTTGTCAAGTTGAACATGCATAACATCTGTCAAAAACCTACGTGTAAGTAGGATTTCCTTCAAAGAAAGTTAAAATTACATTGCAAAACCTTCTTGCTGACAATGAAGAAATGATTTTTTTTTGTACGAAAACAACCTACCTAAAGATCTTAAAAGCAAAAGATCGTTTCAGTGAGCTTCGCAGCTAAACCATGATTCAGCATGTAGCTATTTTTCATAACTCAGTGAATAACTGGTCCATGTGAGGGTCTTCATTCAAGCAAATTAAACTCAGCCAATCGTTAGAAAATACAGAAACCTGCACACAAGGGTATTTGTTTTGCTCGCCTCATACAAATCCAGCTCCAGGAATAATTATTGTTTACGGGCAGAATCAATTGTTTTGTCGCGTTCTCAACTTCACAGCGAGTGAAAAGGAAAATTTGCGTACAGAAAGTTATTTCTAATAAAGAACAGAAACTTTCACAGTGCACTGGAAAACAAAACTGTGTAATTAAAGTGAAGAAAACTCTGACTGCTATTACTTGAGCAACAGAAAAATGATCGAAGTAGTCTTTTCTTCTCGAGTAAGCCTACTGGCCTTCTATTTCCGAGAAAGTTTTACGGCGCACAAATGTTTCTTTGACTGAAGAGATGGATAAAGCTGGTTCTGCAAAGGGAATAAATCTGGGCATGTGAAAAAGTATTTACTAACAACTGAATACAAGCGGGTTTTAATTCAGCCCGGCGAAAGACGGCGAAAGACGGCGAAAACAACTCACAAATAAATCGAATGCACAATCAAAATACTCGCCTCTTGGGAAATGTTCAAAACTATTTATTCCTGACTTCAGACTGACGGGATGATCCGTTTTTCCTTTAACATTGGTTGTTTTGAGTCCAAAGTAATTTTCAAGTGACGAAAAACAAAAACCATTCAAAATTATAAGGGCTTTTCGAGAAGCAAACGTTCACACCTTGTGCATTTCATTCAGTCTTAGCCAGTGACTCTGTCAGTGACAAACAAGCAAACAGACACAGTCACAGAAAAGCCCGCCTTGAGCCTGCGATAAGGGATGCGCAGAAGCTTGCGCAGAACGTTTTTCCGCCCTGAAACTCAACCCACATATGGCGTCGACCCCGGGCTTTGAACCCGGGCTACATAGATGGGAAGCGAGTGCTCTCACCATTGCGCCATCCCTCGCTCACCTGACATCAAAATATCAATAACGTCAAAACGTTAAATCTTTTAGTGACACCACTCTCTCTTTGCTAATTAATGGTTCCACCTGAGTTTTGAACATGCCGTTATTTCTTCATTGGTCTATATAGACTATAGAAAATTGTTGTCTTTTTTATTAAACAGCCCTTTAGTCTTGACGCTCTGTGACTCCACATTGGTAGCAGAAGACTGCACATTTTTTTCTGAACTTGCAAAAAGCTCCTTTGAAATGATAAAAAAACATATCGCTATCAATATCAATACATTATCATTTTTAACAACAACTTGACTGAATGATGGGCCTTGAAAGCTGGTGCTAACTTTGGAGTTTGTGAATGAAATCCTTTGGTGTGACCTGTTATGCAAATAAAACCTTTCCAACAGTACTACCACATTTGATTCTAGTTTTAGCTTAATTTTACAGAGAAAAAACATTTTTCCGCATTCCACAGAATAACATTTGGAGTCAGTTCATCGACTAAATCTAAGACTTTAGTCAACTCTGTGAGTGAAGGGATGAAAATATGAAAAAGACAAAAAGGAATAATTTGGTTACGTATGGCGTACATTTGCGGACAAAAATAATTGAAAATAAAATACAATTTGAAGTTCAAAAATTAGGCTATCCATGTCGAAATATCGTCATATGAATTTGAAATCGCAATGAACACAGTCAAAATAGCATCATTCGAACTTGAAGTTACTTTGAACAAGTTGGAACTATAAAGGCAAAACTCGACATCGCGGATGTTGAAGTTCAAATCAACATTCCAACTAAAATGCAAATTACATGATTTGAACTTCAATTCACCTTCTCCACTCTAATAAGCCACTTAATCGTCAACAATGCAACCATAATCTTCCACAAAATTCCAAATGAAACCTTTAATTTGAACTTGAAGTCAATTTACATATTCGAATTCGAAAAACCAAAATTTCAATTCGAAAGGAAGCGGAAGTAAAAATACACAGGAACCGGAAATGATAAGAATTTCACTGCATTTTGGCGCCAAAAGATTTCCCTTCACTCGAACGCTCTGGTCAGTATGGCGGACAATGCGAATAGCAATAAAAGGGGGTGGTAGGCCTACACTACTCTTACCTCATGTCAAAATGCTGCTCATTCCAATAAAGTTTTTTTTCTCTGCTGGGTAGATTATGCTCTGGAAGGTTCTACATTTTAAATTAGCAAATGTGATTTTAGCCGCATGTTTCACACTGAGAGGTCATGACATACATTGATTTACTGTAGTTATTGTTTCTGGTCAGCAGGATTTGCCCTCTGATGCAAGCGCATTTTCTTTGACCTCTTTTGAAACGTAAAACGTTTTTATTACGGCTGAATAAGGGTTCCAATTTTCTCCAAAACGCCTTCTGGATCTGAATAACTAAGCGATTTTCTTTAGTCCGTGAGTGTAATGTTTTTCTGCAATGCTGTATCATGCTGGGCCCAGCTTGTAAGCTTTCTTTGCAGAATGTTAAATTATTACGGATAGTGATTTACAGATCCAAAATTATAAGACTGAAGTGCAGCTTAAACTGAAGCTACATCAACTTACTATGGAGAATTGAATTGTGATTCAATAAACTCCAGCTTAGTGTTTTTCTTAAGATAGTGTGAGTCTTTTGACTGGAGCGCGTAGTTCCTCCCTTGGTAATAGCTTTTGAATAAGCTTAACAGTCTTTAAACTGTTTTGTTATTGCCACTTTGTGATCAGGCAAGACCATGGTTTCAGTTCTTCACACGAACCTCATCAGTTGCCGGGTTGGCTTTGTGCTTAGTTGCTATTACAAGAGCAACTGTAGTTGTACTTTGTCGGGGTGAGAACTGTACAGCCGTTCTGTCTGTTGAGCTTCGAACTCGAACATAAATACCCACATGGCGGATCGAAATTCTTGTTTATTTCGATCCTCTTCTGCCTCAAGCTAGAGGTGTGTTTTTTGGAAAGCATTTCGTGAAAATTTAACCACTTTCTTTTGTGGAAGAGTTCGAAGACTCTTCTAAATAAGTGCGCACAGAGTTTCCGTACACTCCCTCTAAAAACTGGAGTGGATATACATTCCTTGTTAGGTGCGCAATGTTGAACTTTCTACTCTGTACTTGGTTCTTATTAGTGCCTGTGTTGATTTTCATAAGGTAAAACGAGGCCTAACCTAGCACGGTCACCCTTATCAGTCACATTGTCCGCCATATTGACCAAAGAGTTCGAGTGAAGAGAAATCTTTTGGCGCCAAAATGCAGTTATGCAAACATCCCGTATGTACAGTGTAGCGAAACTCTTATAATTTCCGGTTCCTGTGTATTTTCACTTCCGCTTCCTTTCGAATTGAAATTTTGGTTTTTCGAATTCGAATATGTAAATTGAATTAAAGTTCAAATCATGTAATTTGCATTTTAGTTGGAATGTTGATTTTATAGTTTCAACTTGTTCAAAGTAACTTCAAGTTCGAATGACGCTATTTCGACTGCGTTCATTGCGATTTCAAATTCATATGACGAGATTTCGACATGGATAGTCTGATTTTTGAACTTCAAATTGTATTAATTTTTTAATTATTTTTGTCCGCAAATGTACGCCATAGTTACGCTTGAAAATACTTTCCCGCAGAAACTGCCGAAGAAGCAGAGTGCTGTTTAAGAAACTATCTTGTTCATTTCTTTAAAGACCGAGTTGTGTCTACTATATTATAATTGTGTCTGCACAATTTATGACGTCACAAAAGTCAAAATGGCTAGAGAAAGCCACACAATCATGCCGGAATATTCAATTGATGAACAACTAAAACTACCTGAAGCATAACAAGTAGGAGAACTAACCACACTGTCCTCTGCATTTACAGGCAAACAACACGACTTAATTAAAATTAGTAAGTTCAAGGGGTCATAAAGTGTTCCGATGGCACTTGTCACGTTGGCATAATTGTGCCCTACAAACATTACTCTTTTGTGCTTTGCGGAAAATGTTCATATTCTTATGGTTGTGAGGTAACGTTAAAACGTAGTGTTGATGAAATGTTTTTCTCAATCAATTACCGTGACAAGAATTTCTAAATTGATTTTTGACGCATAACCAACGACGTTAATTGCTGAATTCGCCAACGGGAAAGGCATTTTTAATAATAGCACTGTCGGTGGAAATAATCTTGATGTTACCATCTTCAGACAGAAAGAGAATTCACTTTCGAGCCCAAAATGGTTCACAAGCCAGTTGCACTTCGCTCTCTACATTACACGTATCAGGAGTAAGACCTTGTATAGCAGCGTTGTAACTTGAAGCTTTAACCGGAAGCGTATGCATGTGCACTTTATCGCCAAACAACACTCTTTTCAGCACGAAGCGAGTCCTAAGCTAATTATAAGCATACCTGACTCTAACATCGTGATGGCTTTGTAAGACGGCAAGTCTACAGTCCATTAAAATAAAGGTCTGTTCAGACCACTGTCCGCAGTTATTACGGGAGGTTTTATCAATGCAAGCGCCCAGTTGACAAGAGCAGCCTGGAAACGACATACACGTCATTCACTAATTAAATGTTTTTAAAAAGAGCTAGTACATCACGCAACCACATTTCGTAACTTTCAGTTTCACCGAGTTTCAGCGCCGCGGCATTCTCCACTGTATACCTTGCTTTGCAACTTGAATTAGTCCCTCTAAAATTAGGGAAAGTCCTAATCATGGTAAATTATTTTCTTCAATTTGAAGACTGAAGGTGAGTGTTATTTTATTTTTACATAACTTTCACTCTTTCACGCGTCTATTGATGAAGGCCGGAATTAATGCAACTGGAATAGCAAGTCACAATTCCGTGTGCTCAAATAGATCTAAGTAACTCAGAAGGCTATGATAAGATAGAGTCTACAGCAATATTTAACGCAAAGTGGTCGAATTTTTTTTTAATTTCCCTATTTCCATCACTGCTGCTGTTGAAAGTGTTTACAAAGTGGGATATATGCGGATTTAAAGCGGATATGTTCTGACTCTGTTCTGAGATATATCGTGACAACGTGTCGATCCTTCTATTTATTTCTTTAAGAAATAGGGGTAGCATAAAAGTATTCCTGGGTTCATTCCAGTTAAGAAGCGAAGAAAAAAAATAAGTTCTCTGAGCAACAGCGGCGGAACTGTCGGGATCGTGGCGGGCATCACGCTTTCACAGGGTGTGGACGTGACGTTGCTGGGACGTTCCCAAAGGCTTAAAATTTTATTTAACAAGTTGATTAGATCATTATCCAATGCGGAATCCGTTTCGAACTACTGGATGTTTAGGGTTTTTTTTTTAGGGGGGGGGGGGGGAGGTGGGTAAGGCAGTGGACGTTAGTGCGGGGTATTTTTGGACAAAAGCAAACGCGCGGCAGCGCTCGTAACATAAAGAAAAAGCAGGACCAATTAAGGAAGTGTAAGAAGTTTTGGTTTTTGCTAAAACTGTGGGCCCCAAAACACTACTAAATATCAAAAGTAGGTTGAGTTTGATCGTCCGGGTGAACGTAGTCCTGAATAGGACTGTTGTTGTTGACAGTGACTGACGTTTCGACAACCTGTGCGGTAGTCATCTTCAGAGTCAAAGTGAGTTGTATCACGTCAGTAGATGGTATTATATACTCTGGTTATTGATCTGATTGGTCAATAAAGTCAAGATGTTATTGGTGTCTGTCAGTTAAGCCGCGGTGTTATTGGCTATGAAGACTCGTAATCAGTAATTGGTGCGTTTCGAACCGTCTATTGTCACAGTTAAGCAGTCGTCTATTGTTAGTCAAATTGTCAGTTCTCCAGTCGATCTCTCGTAGTTAGGACAGACAGGGAGCGGTATACAAGATCAAATGCTGCGACTGCCAGGCTTCTTACATTGGTGAAACCGGCAGAAACCTTAGCACGCGACTGACCGAACACAAACGAGCAACGAGGAATGGTGACGTCAACAATCACATTGCTGAGCATCATTTACAGACGAAACATCAAATTGACTGGGACTCTGCGACATGTATAACGTATTGTACAGACTACCATCAACGTCTTACTTTGGAAAGCTGGTTCACTATAACTTAGAACAAACGCCACTAAATCGTAGCCAACAGTTACCAGCGCCGTACAAACGACTTATTGACGAGATGAAGCGAAACTAACTACGAGAGATCGACTGGAGAACTGACAATTTGACTAACAATAGACGACTGCTTAACTGTGACAATAGACGGATCGAAACGCACCAATTACTGATTACGAGTCTTCATAGCCAATAACACCGCGGCTTAACTGACAGACGACCAATAACATCTTGACTTTATTGACCAATCAGATCAATAACCAGAGTATATAATACCATCTACTGACGTGATACAACTCACTTTGACTCTGAAGATGACTACCGCACAGGTTGTCGAAACGTCAGTCACTGTCAACAACAACAGTCCTATAGATCGTTTTCACTGTCACGCAATAAACACTGCACCAAAAAAAATATTGGAAACCGCCAAAGTGGAAGAAGCCAAGAAAATAAAATGTTATAAAAGACTAATATATAAACAATTTGTCCAAATCTCAGGTCTTTCTGGCCAGCAGTTTCTGAGTTATCTGCCGAAACGTTTCACGCACCTTTGTAGAGCTTTATATGGAGACGCCATATTGGTGGACAGAAACTGTCCACCAATATGGCCGCCGGAAATCAACAAAAACATTTGGAGTTCACTTTTTCCGTAAAAGCTCTTTCTCTTCACTCGAGAGTTAGTCTACGTGCGCATAAACACATCTTCTAATACTTGAAATGATAAAACTGTTGAAAATCAAGAGGAGATACTTTATTTCAACGAGACAGCATCCCTATTTTGGTGTCACGCACTGTGAAAACTCGGAAGTTCAAATTGCTGTATTTTCGAAATGAAACGTGCTACGGGACTGGAAACTTGTACAAAAATTTATTTTTTGTTTATCTTCAACCTGGTGTAAATAAGAAATCGTTATTTTGACTTTACAGTTTGATGACGTCACCGTGAAAACCATCTATTCAGGACTACGTTCACCCGGACGATCAAACTCAACCTACTTTTGAAATGACTCCTGGGTTCAAACCTTTCACACTACTAAATATGTCACACCATACAAAATATTACCCTGCACGCAGAGTCTCCTTCGATCTTCCTTTATCGATCTAGGAAGATCGAAGGAGACTCTGCGTGCAGGGTAACAAAATATTTGTTCGTCTTTTTTCCAAGACGTATGACCACGATGTTTGTAGTTCCCATACGCAAATCCCAGGCGTTTTGTGTTCAATTGTAAAATTGAGTTTGTTTTTTGGGTACGTATACAGGTATTCGTAGTTGTATTGTAAAACTCCCTGATGAAATGTGCATTAGTCACACGAAACGCACTGGAGATAATAAAACAGTTTTTACGACTCAAGAAGTTCGCATGAGTGCTACCACTGGTTTATCCTTTTAACAAATAATCAAAAGCATCGACAGGTAAAAGCACAGAACAGGTAGGAGAAAGCAAAATTCGAAGTATGAAGTTTCTACCAAGTTTTAAATGCCGTAAATTTGTTGATACCGTCGTCATCTTCGATGACGTAAGTGCATGTCTGACTCAGTATTTCGTCTGGACTAGCTCCTGCTCTACTCTGGGTACCAGAGGGTTTTCTCGCGTGCAGCGGGAATTTTCGGTGTTGGCTGAAGGCCGACACATCTTCGGGTCACTATAAAGACTTGACAGAAACCGGAAACCGCGCTAGAAAAGTCTCTGGCACCCAGGGTACTCCTGCTTAGACTCATAATAACTTCAGTAAACAAATGCAGTTTGAATGTTTGGTTATCTTGAACTTTATCGGTGAAACTTGGGTATTCGAACTCAAATATCTTTATAGCCCTGAGTTAGGAATTCGATAACTAGCATGATTTTACTTTACTGACAACCATTGAGAGACGAATCAGGGGCACCCAACGAGAATATTGTTGGTTTTCACATGACGTCACTAAAATTCAAACTAAAAAACTATCGATCCTACCGAGATTTTACTTTCACGATGCATTAGAGCAGCTGAAAACTAATTTTCATACAAATCTTCGCTTCAAAAGGGTTCTTGGTTTTGTGATAGAGGACGCTTGAATTTCTAAGTTTTTGCGTGACGCGATATTTACACGACGGCGGTTAAAAAAATGACTTATTTCAGGAAATTTTGCTATTTAAACAGTTCATGTATTAGAAAAAGTATTACTTTAATGTTTATGAGTTTCTCGAGGAATAAATTCACGCTTTTGTAGCAAAACTCGGTAACAGATGTTTCTGTTGGTTTCCGTCCGCCATGTTGGAGCTCATCCAGGTGAGCACCAGCATGGCGTCTCCATACAAATCTCTATAAATTTGGATAAAATATTTCTTCGGATATCTCGTATACGAAATATTCCTCTGACCTGAATCTTGGCGAGGGTCTTTGTATATGTACCTCCTTTCATTTCCCAGATTCTGGACTTTAACTATAGGACGGTTTTGATTTTTATTTTGATCTATTTTGAATGGCGTGACACTGAAAACCAGCAATAGTTCAAAACCACTTAAACATAGCATAATGTTAAACGTATTTTAGTATTAAACGGTAGATATAGGCATATTTTTATCCCCTAAAAAGTTTTCATCTGTTCGGATTTCCTAGCTGAAAGTCTAGTGATCCGAAAATTATAGGGATCAAAACTTACCTTTTCGAAAATTTCAGCCAGAAAAAAGGTTCCCGAAAATTCTAGGTGACCTTTTAAGGGTAAAAATCCGTTAAAAATGGGCCATTATGCCATTTTTTAGATGTTCGAAAATCCTAGGAGAGGCAGGCAAATAAGAAATTTACAACAAATGTTCCGAAAATTCTAGATCTCAAATCGTCTTCCGAACAGATATTTTCCGAAAATTGTCGTGCCCCTGACGAATAGGGATTGATATGCTGTCGTTAGGGTACTACTTGCATCACCAACATGGGTACCCTGCGCAACCCCAGTTGAAAGGTTAGTAGGGAGGATGGGTACTCCCCTATTAAAAATGACAGGAATACTCTTCATATCTCATTCAGACTTGAACCACCTCTAAGCGCCCGTGATGATCTGCGTTCCGGGATGCTCTGAACAAGATCTTATTCCGCGTCACGTATTGCGGTCCGACATCGTGTTCGCAATATCCTCCCTGTCAATTCCGGAATCCTTCGAGATAAAAATTATCTGAGAAATCAATGTACACGGCCTTTTAGTTTCCCTAGAAGAACGGATTGAATGAGCTGTTTCCCTTACATGTATATGCTGTAAATTAATTAATGGAACACATTCTGGTCTCACATATTTCAAAGCACTTGGATCGCTACGGTATTTTAAACGATTCTCAACACGGTTTCAGGCGAGCACGATCATGTGAAACCCAATTAATTGCCTTTATAGATGACCTTGCAAAAGAAATGCAGGGAGGAGGCCAAACGGATGTCATCGTTATGGACTTTAGCAAGGCATTTGACAAGGTTCCACACAATGGCTTGCTATACAAATTGTTTAAGTGTGGCATTGATGATATTACATTGCAGTGGTTGAAAAGTTTTCTTGAGAAAAGAAGACAAAGTGTAGTTTTAGAAGGAGAGCATTCACATTCAGTTCCAGTAACATCAGGTGTACCCCAAGGATCAGTGCTGGGGCAGTTAATGTTTCTTATTTTTATTAATGATTTCCCATGTTATGTTAAGTCAAGGGTCCGTCTTTTTGCCGATGACACCGTCATTTATCTTACAATAGAATCTGAGAGCGATTGCCGGCAATTACAAGATGATCTTCAAAGCTTGGAGAAATGGGAATCCGACTGGTGTATGGAATTTAACCCAAGCAAGTGCAACGTTATACGGGTAACACGCAGACATACACCTTTCAAATTTCAGTACAAACTTCATGGCAAGGTCCTGGGAACTGTTGATACTAATAAATATTTAGGGATCAACCTCTCGCATGACTTACGCTGGAATGATCATGTAAATGCAATTACCACCAAAGCAAACAAGACTGTGAACTTTCTACGCCTCAATCTCCGCACGTGTTCGGCCAAATCCAAAGAACAAGCATATAAAGCCCTTGTGAGACCGATTGTTGAATACAGTGCCACTGTCTGGGACCCTCACGTAGCTAAGAACATACAACAGGTTGAAATGGTTCAACGCCGAGCAGCTCGCTGGGTACTCGGGCGCTACGATAGATTAGACAGTGTAACTGATATGTTATCTTCTCTTAAATGGAGATCTCTGGAGCTCAGGCGATCTGACGCACGTCTTTGTATGTTTTACAAGCAGTGTAATGGATTAGCCACTTACGAACGCGACAAGCTTCCGAGAGAACATAAGAGCGGAATGAACACCAGCCAATCGTCTCTCTGGCATCGATTTAAAGAGCCACATTGTACATGTGATTATTATAAGAACTCTTTTCACCCTAGGACAATTGCACAGTGGAACAATCTACCACCGGAAATTGTAGCATCTACTTCGCCATGTTCATTTCGGCAATCCCTGTGTAATCTTACATATTGATTAGTAATTTTATGTTATTATTGTATTCATTGTTGGCATTTTTATTATTATTATTAAAGCAGTCTGCAATACTCTTGTTGAGAGTGAAGACTTAATTGGTAAATAAATAAAATAAATATCACCATTTGTTCGTTGGCAATGACCAGCAAATTGGTAGACGGCATTTTGTCAGTTAGTAGTTTACTGTAATTCTGCTCACCAGTGGCGTGCTCAGACCGGTTCATATATTGGACATGTCAGAGTAATCGAGTTTGATTTGTTTCGTCTAAGCGCTGCTGTTGCCGAAAAGTTAGCAACTTTAGTACTGTCCTATGGAACCTACTTGCTGTGAAAAGTACAACTAATCCTTCCTATAAATCATTTGTGATAAGGTTCAGTTTTCTTTTCCTCCAAGACTTTTCCTTTTTGATTCATTTGTATTTGCTAATTGATCGCTTTATAAACTGTAGGGGTGTGTTCGAGCAACTCGCTCGCTACACGATGAGGTACCAGGAATCTGATTTACATCTTGGTCTTTATTATTTTTAATCTTCTAACTCTTTTCTACTTTTCTCTACTTTACTCAACCTTGCTCTAACTTACTCTAACTTACTCTACCCTACTCTGCTCCCTAGTTCAAGTATAGTAGCGGTTTTAATAGCCAAAGGTGGACATGTTTGGGTTAGCTGACCGGTAGAGTTCCGTCCTATCGTATATCTTATCGCGTGTACTGCAACAGGTTTGCTGTTGGTAGGAAATAGATTAGCTTACGCACAGCCGCAACTGACAAGTACCATAAAGAACTAAGGTCAGCTCTAACACCACAAACACGACCATCTATTAAAAACATGTCAAGCGAATAACATTCCTAATATGGCAACACTGAGTAAATTCGCGAGCTAAGAATAAATCAAAGTACAAGTAAAAACAAAAGATCAAAACAGGAAAACAGTACGTGGACAACAACAAGACTTAATGAAACAAAAACTAAACTTAAAAGATAAGATAGATCCGTCTTAAAAATAACTTTCAGAATACTTCACAACAAAACACATAAAAACTATCCAAAAGCAGACAGACAGAGACAGCCACACCTTGCTCGTCAGTTGATGTCTTTTTTCTAGTCGAGTTATTATTTCTTTAAGTGTTTATTTTTTGTAACTTTTTTTATTTTGTAAGATGTTGTGAATAAAGAATCATCATTCGATTGATTTTTAGGTACCTCGGCTGAGAGATAATTTAAGCCTTGCCCATAAAGAGAGTTTCTTTAAGTGGTGTGCTAGGAATTCTCCGGCGGGAACTTCCGCCGTTTTTGTGTAGGAGCACTTCAATCAATTAAATTATCTACGTGGTACTTTATTAAACTGGCTTTTTATATATAAATATATATTTATATATTTTTTTTCATTTGCAGTTGTATCGAGGAAGCAATGGTCTCTATGTCGTCAAAGGATCTGGGCCTTACAGTGGCCTTCTCTGTTATCGTTTTGATAAATCTTCTTGGTAACGGCTTGGTTTGTCTTGTGGTGTTTAAATTTCGCGGCATGAGAGCACCTATTAATTACCTGCTGGTGAACCTCGCTGTGTCAGACATGATGGTAGCTCTTGCTATCACTCCACAGTACGTCATCAAATGGGCATTTCACCACCCAAACGGTACTACAGGAGATAACATGTGCAGGTTCTTAACTGGAGGTAACTTCATATGGGTTGGTCAGGCGGCGTCTACCTTCTCTTTAGTGATAGTTGCAGTCGAACGATTCTACGCGGTTGTTCGTCCTTTCAGCGACCATTTGAGACGCATGAAACATCAAGTAATTGGAATGATTACTGCCAGCTGGCTTTATGCCCTGATTTTTGACCTTCCACTGTTCTTTGTTGTTCAACATAAAAACGGAGTGAGCCACTGCCTAGAACAATGGCCAAGTGAACAGTTAGCCAAAGCATACACAATAACATGCTTCTCTGTCTTTGGTGTTATTCCCGTTGGTGCTATGACAGTTTTATACTCGAAAGTACTGTGGAATCTCTGGAAAGGTGGTGGTGAACGTTCACCACTATTAGCAGAGCAGTCGCGGATCCGCGCAAGAAAGAAAGTGACCAAGATGGTTTTGATCGTCAGTATCATTTATGCGGCATGTCGTCTACCAAATTTGGTACTTTATATGCTGTCTCAGTATAAACCTGAACTCTATCTATACGGTTCGTTTTCTTATGTTACCACTGTTGTCCTTGTGGGTCTTAATTCAGCAATGAATCCTTTTATTTATGCTCTTCAAAGCACAAACTTTCGGCAGCACTTCAGAGGCGCACTCTGCTGCTTTCGTCCGTTACATAGTTCTAGCGGCAAACCTGTTATGGTTAATAATTAATAATTTACGTCATTGTTGTTGGACAATTGGGCGACATCCTCGGCTAGTTACATGATTACATTGGTTACGTGACTGAGTTAGACTGGACTGCGATCTCGTCCGTATCGTAGTCGCATCTCCCATTTTTTTTTAAAAAACTGAAATGAAAAACAGGGGCTCAAGAACACATGAGACAACCCCTAAGTTATTCCACCAGGACTGCCAAGGGTTTTGTCTTTTAAAGGGACACAGTCAGCTGATGCACATGCGCATTTGATACCATTTCTTAGCTGATTTGCATGTCACAAGACACGAGCGTGAAACAGAAAGTGAGAAGCGTATCCAGAATACTCAAAACAAACCTTGTTGAGTTGAGCAATTTAAAAGCCCAAATCGTGATTATAGACCTTAAGCCACATCAGAGCACACATTTTTTATATACCATTGAGAATTCATCGATGGATTTGTCCAGGAAAAGCCAAACATCGACGAATACTTCTGAACTCGATCATCAGTGGAAGTGAGGAATGACACGGAGTCGGCATGAATCATTGTCGAAGGTTCAAGGTCGAGAAAGTTTGATTTTCCAAACATATGTAACCTTTTCCATCGATTTTCCAAATACATATAACGATTATTTGCTTGCCAATGTTATTGATTCATTTCTTTTGTTATTTTGGTAAACGAAAGCGATTTCTCCCGCCCGGAGCCTACGCGTTTCTCACCTCTCCTGTTCATGTTCCTTTCGATATTGTTTTTAACCAAATATGATAAATATAATAAATATAAAGTCATAGGATGAGTTAAAGTTTGCTCAAAAAGAGGTTTTCTGTAAAAGATCGAGGATCAAATGAAACACTAGGAAGGATTGAGGCGGATTTTTCTAGATGTAGCCGACGCGTTGATTTCGGGTTGAAATAAACTCTTTTCAAAACTGACAAAAGTAGTGTCCAGGTCAGCGCGGTCACATAGCTGACTGTGTCCTTTTAAGTATTCCGTTTTAAATTGTTACCGTTAGTGAGTGGAATTCACTCTCGTCTAATGTTGCCTGTGAATCTATTGTCAGTTAAGCGGCAGCCTCAATTCTTTCAAAGTCTTCTTTTTAAGTTATTTGCGCTCCATTGATTATTAATCGATAATTCTATTCTATTTTATTCTATTTATTATTATTATTATTAGTTATTTCTAATCTTATCTTGTGAATGTATTTATCTTATTTTGTGTATTATTATGTGTGCATGTACAAGTCAGTTAGATTTATGAAAGGAGAGTAACCCTAAAAATAATGGGAATTCAGTTTCTTCCGGCAGCTACCCCGCCATCTTTTACCTTTTTTTCATTGGTAAAGCCTCTTAAACTTAAACAAAGTTACATTGCTCAAAATTCAGCTACTTTCTTGCTCCTTGGGTCCTTTTTTCTCAGGGTCGTTTATCGTAGAGGGAATACACAGGACTCTGACAACGTGGTTGGCAGATTCGAAATCTTCAAATAAGGTAATAAATTAACTGAAAAAAAAAAAAAGGAACTTAAGCGAAAGCTGACCAAAATGATTTCCTTAGCAACTAGAAACACGAAATTTTGAGAGTATTTTGTAAACCAATTTTCAAAAGAAAATATTCGGCTTGGTTTGCAACCACGTGACATGGAAGCCATTTTGGTGGTTGATACAATAAAAATTATTTAATTCAAAGAATTTATTGTATCATCTAACATCGTGAGGAACAATTTTAATTGCCGTTAATCAACTCCCTAGGAATTCGACGTGCGCCTAGCTCTTCTTTGCATTTTTTGTTTTTAACTTTAATCGCCTTCTAGCATTTTCAGTTCAGCTTTCATTTCAACGTTGTTTCTTCAAGACCACTTAGTAGTAGTTTCCTGTCGGGAGTATCTCTTTTGCGATCAGAAGTTTTGTGCCAAAACAGTGTAAGTGCGTTGTCCATTCATTTGCTGTATCATCATTTCTGATGTTTGTCTTTTGCGCTCGAAGCACTTCTGAAATTTTATTTTCACCTTGTATTTCAGTTTAAACCACCGCACATCAAAACGACAAATCACGGTACTTTGAACCTAATGTCAGTCTTCTGGGTCAATAGTCTACCACCTTCCCTTTTGCTGTAAACCTCAAGGATTCAAATCGGAATAAAGTTGTTGGTCCATTGTTAGCGCAGACCTGCAAAAGAAGTCCCCTCACAGCAGCTATAGAATTAACATGAAAATGGAGTTTAGTTTCTGGATGATATAAATGTTTTTGTTCTTGACCATCAACATGACCAAGACGTCCTGTGCAATCCGGAAATAAAGCTGTGAAACGTTTAAACCCAAAATCTAAATCTAAATCTAAATAGAAGTCTAAATATGAAATATAAGTCTAAGTATGAAATATAAAACCTTGAGTACTGCCTTCCGGCAAAATAACACTGTCTTTTCCCTTGCTACTATGGATTTTTTCCTCACTTAAAATGATTTAATTTGAAGTGTTTTTGGTTTGTGTTGCGCCAATTATAAAGAGAGAATCTTTTGGTTGCGCGCGCATACCCATCGACAGGGCTCACCCAGACTTTTTCACTTTCAGGGGTTCAGCGCGTGTGAATAATATGTACTACAGCTGATGGAAACAAACCGGATTCATTTTATTTTCTTACGTCAAGCTTAAGCATAGCGCAATTAACCTTTTTTTAGGTCTGAAACATCGTATACTAAGTTAAACTGTGGCGTAATAACTTTCAATTAAAAAATTACCCAGATTCAATTAAGAAAAAGCTATAATTTTCTTTTTTTCCGTTTGGTTTAAGAAAAACATTCATTCGTAAATGGGTGGCAACTGTCACTTACTTTTGTCTTGCGCCAGATTGACTGATGTATTTGCTGTTTAAACAAAAGTCAGTCGGAGGGGAAACTAATCACTTTTACTTCGACAGTTCTGTTAAGACAACGCTATAAATTATTTCAGATTCTAAGTTAAACTCTTCGCAGAAAAAGACTCAATTACAATCTAAAAGCGGGATATTAATCAACTGTGGGCTTATTGAAATGGACCTAAGTAAAACAAAAACCTCTTTCGAGGAAACAAAATTTATGTATCGTTAATCATTTTTATCGTTGAATTATCTTTCAATTTTCCAGTCATATTGGCAATGCGTATAAATTATTATTTTAATTTAATTTTTACTTGAAATATTGTTAAGCTGCAATTGCAATTGCAGCACACATCCACGATTATTGCCGATTGTTCGCGACCGGCTAAAATTAAATTCGCCAAGATCAGATCCGAGTGTAAAACTAAATAAACTTTCTTTTTGAAGGCCGATTAAAATAACATTTTCTATTTCCTAATAAGCACATTTCATGGAATCTGCCGTATCCCATTAGGTGGTAAAAAGCATTATAATGAAACGCAATATAGTTTCTTAAAGGCAAGCAGAAAAATACATTTTACCGTTGCCACCCTTTTCTCTTTAATTGGTGAATAGGAAACTTTTCATATCCTGTTTTCACAGCTTTAACCATATCGATGCTGGTACTGACAGAAACCTCTAACGATTGGCGCCCTTCCTTAAATATTATCATAAATATGATTGGCCGAAAATCATCGATGCTCTTGAGGCTTTGCATGGTGCGCTAGGGTTAGATAGTCAGGGATGACTTGTAAAAGCACGAAGGATTAGCTGAAGTCGAACCAATGTTAACTGAAAAACAAGATGACTTCTGAGAACGACATTGCGCTTTTATCGGCCTTTTCACTACTGTCGCTTACTGACTTTGTTGGTAACGCGCTAGTTTGCTCAATTATTCTACAATGGAAGAGATTCAGATTTCGCCGCTCTGCTCTGGATTTTCTTTTTCTAAACTTAGCCACAGCCGATATGATGGTGGCGGTGTTTGCGATCCCTCGTTACGTTGTACATGGCGTTTTTGTCCACCCTCGTGGTTCGATAGGAGACTACCTGTGCCGCTACATTACGGGAGGAAATCTGATGTGGACTGCCGGGTCAGCGTCCGTGTTTACTCTTGTTACCATCGCTTTTGAGCGCCGCCATGTTACTGATGTTGTTTTAGGATCCTATGGCTTTACGAAAGACTTCTCACAATCAAAATTGCTAGCTTTCGTGATAATGTCCTGGATTTTTGCGCTGTTGCTTAATCTCCCATTATTTTTTATCATGTCATATGACGAAGAACTCGACTTTTGCACAGAAAACTGGCCGCATCCCGTTCTTCCTAAATTATACGGTGTACTCTGGTTCACAGTAGTTGGAGCGTTACCTATACTCTGTATGACAATTTTGTATTCAAAAGTCGTTTATCAGCTATGGGTAAGAAAAGTAAGAACTCTACAAGTTAGCCGTAGAGCTCGTTTAATTCCAAGAAGAAAGGCCACCAGAATGGCTATAACATTGACAGTTATTTATTCAGTCTGTTGGCTTCCAAATCTGATTCTGTACATCTTAGCATTTAATCATTCCAACTTTGTCTACGGCTCGCCGCTTTATAAGTGGAGTGTTGTGCTCACATGTTTAAACTCAGCTGTAAATCCTTTTGTGTACACACTTCAAAGCAGGCGCTTCAGAGCCTCATTAAAACGAACCATTATGTGCAAGTAGACAACTTTATACTTGTTGTCGATGGAAGGAAACATCGATTTATCTATTTCTGGTCGAGATCATTATTGAAAATGAATAAAATAGTCAATAAAAACTCTCTTACTAGCAAATGTAATCAGGACGAACATTCTTTTTGTTGACAGTAGTAATTGACTATTTCTATCTCAACAGTTGGCGTTTTCGGGAATATGATTGGCAGCGGCAATGAAATGTAATTATTATTTCAACGAGTGTTATGAGTAATTTGGTTGAAGTTTGACGCCCATGACACGAAAGTCAATCATACAGCCGTAACAGATGTTGTGTTTTCAATGCCATTGCGTGCATCATTTCTCCGGAACTTTTGCTTGCACAATAGGGACGAATCATAAAAAAAAAAAAAACGTACCAAATAAATGATTTATCTCAGAAAATAGCATTTTCATACCATCTGTATTTAGAAGTAGTGAAAAACAGAGAACATTTAGATAATGACTAGACGATAGTTTAGGACTGACAATCATTTATAGCTTTATTTACCGTTGATCGCTCTGACCAGCTACTTGGCGTGTCGTTTTCGGTGAAGTTGACTCACATTTCACTCATTCCCTTTACACAACTTATAATTAGGGTATTTACATTTTGGTCACAGGGCGTGCGAATGGAAACGCTGCCGCAGGTCAGCCATTTCCAGACAGCCACGCGTCAGAACACTGTACCCCCTGATATGGCGAAAACTATTAGTACCCTTTGCTCGCAAGCTCCTGTACAATCTAGTATGCTGCACGGGAAAATAGGACTCAATATTTGATTGCATTCTCGAAGCCAAACCCTATTTACTTGAAGAACAATCGCAGTGGCACTGAATGAAGTTGACGCGGTGCTTGTAATTAATAAGCAACTGGAGTCACAAATCAGCGTTTTATATTTTAAAGAGAAAAAAATTAAGAATTTAAGATATCATGTCACAAGGCTTTCTCATATCTGATATTCTTTGCCCAGTTTACGAACATAAAACAAAGCCACAAGTAAATCAGCAAATTCGAATACTGTCATCAGGCTGCAGCCCAGGAAAAGACCCATATTTCCTCCAATTTCACCTGAAAAAAGAAAACAAGATATCTGCCTGTCACAAATGAAGAATAAATCTTCAAGAGAATGTATGCTTAAACCGTTTGCGAAAATCGTTTAATACCGGCTTTCAAAAGTGTTTTATCACTGTTGTTACAACTTCTCTACAATTTAGCAGCGCGCCGTTCATTACAGGCCGCAATAATTTTTCGCCCGTAAGCAAATGTTAGCAAGGCATAAAAATAGATTTAAAAAAAAAAAAAAATGAAAAACTAAGCAATGGTTTCTTCCTGTCATTTTTGGAGTTCCCCAAAATTAAACGACCATTTGGTTTATTACAACCATAAATCTAGCTGTATATTGATTAGGAGTAAGCAATAACACAATTATACCAAATAGGGCTTCAATTCCAAATTCCACCGTCTGTTCTTGTAGCTCGTAGCTGAGTGTCTTGTAACCAATTTGAAGAAAGACAAAGTTTTTCCTAAAAAATACAATGACACACATATACTCAACGTTGCCTGTAGAATTTACTGCAATTGCATAGTAAATATAGCCCAGTTTAAGTGTTTTCTCTAATACAAAACAAAATTAAAAACAAAAAACAAAAAACAACAACAACAACAAAAACAAAAAACAAGAGCAACAACAAAACAAAGCGTCAATTTCCTGAAAAAGTAATCACTTTTTCATTCATCAATTCACATGTACCATTGTTCTGATTGGCTACCCAAGCGCGCAAGATGGACCTCTCATACACGTGCGTTAGTCCCTCAAGTGTAAGGTCTCTTTCTTGCTATGTAATAAACTTGGCTGATATCCTAAGTGTCTTAATTGGCGTCACACTTGGTCAATAATGCATATTTATTATCCAGGGGCACAGTTTCTGGTACTTACCGCATATATTCCAAAGAGCGGTTCGCTCCAGTGGCTTGTATCACCTTCGCAGAACCACCATCCGGGAAACTAGAATAATAAACCTCCGTAGTGTATCTTGTTTCATCACAGGGGACTGGGCAATTGCAGTTTGTAGGATGTTTATCGACTGAAATGAAGTTCAATGGTATTATTCTTTAGTGAGACCTTCAAAATAATACGAAATTTTCCACGTCTTTCGGACGTGCGCTCTAGTAATTTGCGAGTCTACTTTGCACGCATATAAGTCGCAAGGTCAACCTATGTCATTCATCAAAGGAGCACGTTATTGAGCAGAACGAAAACGAGACATTAACCAAGTATTCGCTTTACCTGAAGTGTTACTTTGTTAAGCGGTAGTTTAAACTCCCAAGTGGTTAGTGTGGAAGGTGTGAAAATTTACTGTTGTTCTACATTTAACGAGTTCCTTTGCAAAATGTTCGCATAAATAAACGTTACAAGTGAAACAGTTAATTAAAATGAATCTTTGTTGTAGAAACTGGCTCCACCCCTCCCTCTTGAGTTAAGAAGCAAAAGATGGATAAAGACAATATTTAAACTTACTTTCGTCTTAAACTGTGACGTATGTAGTCTCCAACTTTCTCAAAGGTAACGGAAGATCGACACTAAACATCTTACTATTTCTTACTGGTCAATCCTCTTTGGGATGAAACCAGGAAAACATGGAGCACTTAATAATTTCTCAAATTAGCTTTATAATTGGGTTTTAGATTAAGTATGAGGTATAAAGGTACGGTCATTATATGATGTTACAACAAACAGTACTGTGATAAAAGCAATAATTAAGAGTGTGTCCATGAGAAAACCAGGCAGAACCAGGCAGGGGGTGATAATGCTCAAATCACCGATTTCGCTCAAACTCGGCACAAATGTTAGGTACCAGGAGTTAACCTATGTGACAGAATTTCAGGTCAAAATATTAAATTCTCTGGGAGATCCGGGCATCCCCTGTAAAAATCGCCATTTTGCCCGTTTTATGCATAATTAATTAGCTAACTTTACGATACCAGTGCAACAAACAGAAAAGCCACCTGGAACTTAAATGCACTGAGAGATGATCTGAATTCATAAGAATTTAAGCACAATAAACTTTTTAAAGTCGCCGATTCGATTTCCCCCCTCTTAGTCCCCTTAAGTTGGGTCATCATTTCCAAGTTTTGAGTAAGTCGTAAAATTAGGGTATTTTATTCCCCAATATCTCTGATGAGCAACAGCTTATCTTTATAACTTTTGCATGAGTAGTTAAAGCCATCACATAAGTTCAGAAAAAGATCATAAAAAGTTTGGGCAATTCACTTTCTTCCATGTGTTGACATAAACTGTTCATGTGACTGAACGACTTTTGCATATTTCATCAAAATTCAGGCCCTCACAATATTCGTGCGTTTGCCTGTGAATGAGGAGAAATCGAACAAAAAACTCATCAGACAATGATTTAACATTAATAAGGGTAAAATTGTTGAAATTATTGTGCAAGAAACTCTAACGATGATTTTTGATAGCTATATACGCGATCTTTTCAAGGAAAAACAACATACAAAGATTTAATTCCCAGTTTTACTTATTTTAATAATTTTGCCCTAAAAACGATATAAACGGTCAATAAAATCCATATACGTATCTCTTGGATGTCTCAACTGCTAGTTTGTGCCTGCTTGGATTTGTATCCCCATGCCACCTTCGATGCCAAGTTTAGCGTCACGTCAGCGTCGTGACTTGCTGTACGACTAAAATTCCTTAGCCATCAGTTTACGCACAAAAATCCAAATCAAGTTGTTTTAGGAGAAAACAATACGAAAAGTAGAAAGCCGATTTGTAATCCATGGAAAGAATTATTTCTGCCACTGTTGTAGCTCAGTTCACTGTTACAAACAACAACGAAACGTCCGCCATCTTTGACATTAACTGGAGCCCGCATTTTTAATCAGCGGTTGGCCACCATACAGAAACATCGTATCGGGAGTCAGGAGCCAGGAGCCAGGAGCCAGGAGCCAGATTCCAGTGAACAAAACATGAAAAATATGACTTTTCGACATTCTCTGAGATAATTTTATTGTTATTGTATGCTAATAAAAATTTTAGAATTCCAAATCTATTGGCAACTCTATTCAGATCGTGATTATAAATGATCCCATTTCTTTTCAAACTCGGAGATAGAAGTCGCTTTTCTTTCGTGTTTTGGAAAGAAATATTTTTGTCTATTTTAGTTGCACGTCAAATAGCAGCAAAGTGAAGCCGGATCTTGGTGCAGACTAGCTCAAAGGGACAAATAAAGCGTGAGACACGTCTAGATTAGCTTGCGACAAGAATTCCATTTTGTTTTCATACTGGAGCCCCCACTCCCCGGGGGAGTGGCCAAATTGCGTACAAATGCCCTACCCTGCTGGCACCAGATTTGACTGTCCTAAACACTGAATTTTTTACCTAGCACGGTCTTTTGGGGGTCTTTTAAAGCCTAACTATGGCAGTAATGTTCCCAAGTAGATTCAAAATACACCACACTTTCACATTGAGTTAGATCTTTTTCTCAAACAACCACTTCCATATGTTTAACACCCTCCCCACATTCCCTCAAGAGCCACTTCAACTGTGATACTTAGATTTAAAATTTCTCACCCTACCCAGGTAAGGTCAATTTTCTCACCCTAGACATCTTCTGAAGGGCCTTTTTTCTTGGGGCACCAAAACCAGTTTAGTGCCCAGGTTAGTGTGCCGTGCTGAGGCAGGCAAATGTTGAATTATGGACAGACACAACAATTAAGTTACAGACATTTGATGTTCCGGTCCGTGCGTGGTCGGAAGACACCCAGTAAATAATGCCCGTGGGGTTGCTCTTGGAAAATTAGGGTTTTACGAGAGTCGAACTGCAGGAGATCTCTAACGAGGAAAAGTGCCGAAACATCTACTTTTTGGAGTGAATGTACTGATGCAATTTTTAAGTTACAATATACTATAGACAAATCTATTTTGTTTCTAAAGTTACTCCGATACTCCGAGGAGCGCAGGACATACAGGGAACGCAGAGATCAGACCATTGCATTATTGAAATTAGGTAAAGGCATACAATAAGGTAAAGGCATACAGTTCAGTTTGTAGTTTTCAAGTGTAACCGGACGTGTATGTGAAAAAACGGTTACTCTGAAACGGATATATAAGAATGATTCATAACAGTGACAAACAGCGATATGACTGTGGACATAATATATATATAAAAAAAGCACAACATTCAGAAGCGGATAAGATTTTCTTCCGGGTGTCTGCTTACGAGAGCTTTAAATCAAAGCTAACATCTAATTCACCGATAAACCCTTGAGTGTTCGCGGCCGCATACGGGAATGTAAAAATCCAGAGTCTGTGTGGGAGTTGAAACGAGGTTTTGTGATGGTGGTCATAAGTAGAGCTATTCGCTATATACGAGAGTGTCCGTTAAGAGAACTTCTATACTGTATGAATCCCCAAATGACAGCTTAAATGAGAATTAAGTGAATATTGTGTATTAGTCTGTGTTCAAAAAACTGTTCTTAATTTACACCTTCCTTGACTAGCTAAAGAAGTCTAGCCGACTCTTTTTGCAATGTATTAGTGCTCCCTTTTGGGTCTTTTGTATTCCTCAGAAGTTTTTCCTCAACACTTTTAAACGGTTATTATTATGTTTTTGCAGTCAATAATTTACCCAGATACAGATACCATCCTGTATAGTTGTAAGACTACGAGGATTAAAATATAAGTAAGTAAGTAAGTATGCCCAATGGCAAGTCATAAATTGTCGAAAATTGCATGGCACGGTCTGACTATAAAAAGTACTATTATGGACGATTATTATCATGGTATTTAACGTCAACATCGAATAAACTCAAAATTTCAAGTAACACGACTTTCACAACCTATTTTCAACACACCAGTTATAACAGGATATTGGCGCGTACAAACAATAGATAGTGTATTCCGCATTCCGTAGTCCGGTAGTCCAGCATAACAGATTCCATCATTTAGGCAGAGTCTAAAGTCACAAAGATGGAGGGTGTTCGAGCAGGTGGTTGTTTTCCATAGATATAGACGGATTGTCAGTGATCCTTCTTGCCCTTTGAGAATCATCTTGTTCCCTCTGACTACAACTTATGTCAAAGACTTCGAATGTTCGGTGAAAAGCCGACACTTTTAATTTTGCAATGTTTCAAGATGTTTCATTACCTCGTCACAAAGTAACGCAGAGTAACGCCACAGAGGACCAGACGAAACTGGAGCAGCCAACCTGGACTAAAGCATCTGAGAGACGTGTATGTAACATTTATTCACTATCTTTTATCGTTTTTGGGTCTTGTAGCACCTACAAGTTGGACCGATCGAAGTTTTGAACCAAATCTTTTGCTCCTTGTGTTTACTCAAGCGTTCCAGAAAATATCCATCAAAACGTCCGTAAATAACACAGAAAACATGCCTCAGGTGACACTTTCTAACAATTCCGCTATTAGTATCGATAATGAGGCATCTGATTTGTGACTTCTCGCCAACTTTGTGCTATTTTTGTTTAAAAAAACGAATGTTACGTTTCTTCCAATTTTGGTCAAATGACAAATAAGCATCAAGTCAAATGTACATAATACGTCATTATTGATAAAGTATGAGATTGCCCAAATATTTTAGGATTGATTTGATAACCTTAAAGATGTCTTTCAAAGAACATGTGGGAATTAAGTGCATAGGTTGTTGCTCATGGGAGATGTCAGCGACTAAATTACCTTAAATTTAGGGTTTGGTCAAAACAGTGAGAAGATGACCTTACTTTAGGCTAAATAATAGGAAGAGATCGAATTAGAGAGTAAAAATAAGTTACTGAGGATTAAGTCTGTTAAACATAGAAGATGATAAAGTTGATTAGGTTTGAAGTTGTCTTTTCTACTTGTTGAACAGCCAAACCAAAGTTAGGTAATTAATTATGCAAAAATGAGTAGATTTTGTGATTTTTAGGGGGGGTCCCTGTAAATCCCAGGGAATTCAATATTGCGACCTTATTTTTTGTCGAGGTTAATATCTCACCAAACCCATCAATTGTGCCAAGTTTGAGCGAAATCCGTGATTTGAGCATTATCACCCCCTGCCTGGTTCTCTCATGGACACACTCTTAATCATTAATTTTGTGCGCGTTTCCTGGTCAGCTTGGTTGACGCATTTGGTTGAAAAAAATACATTTTTTTCCAGTGTGGCGTACGAGTTCGATTACTAGCGCTATTGCTTTTAACTATAACGCTAGCCACATTCTGCGTTAGGAAAGGTCTCACCCTATTGTACGAGGAATTAAAACATAAATTCCCTTCTCAGTTTCAGAGAAGGCGATTTAATTTCAAACGCGATCACTCAAAAGTCTACATGACGAACTTACCTCTCGCCCTTAAAATATGCAAGCTATTATCGACCCAACAGGCACGCAATCCAAGTATTTCTTTTTCTACTTTTTAGGAATATTTTTTACTAGGCGCAAGTCACGGACGGAGTTCAAATTGTTATGACAAGGAACCATAAGAGTTCTTCCATTAGGTTTGAATGTGTAATTCAGTTATATTTAACCTCAGTCCTTTTTCAATATGTTTTAGTGCGTATTGTTTACAACTTTCAAAAAGGTTTAACGATTTTATGGCCTTATTTGCATTTCGATCCGTGCCTAATATTTTAATCAGTTTTCTTATCTTTATCTGTTGACATGGTAAGAGTTCTGATATATGTCCACCGTATCTGGGATTTTCATTTGGTTTAGCACCAAATACCACTGAGGAAACTCCAGATTAAAAAACCACAAGACGTTTTTGTAATAAAAATATGGAATTATTTAAAAATGAGTAAAAGCGTGAAAACAGTTTACAAATTACATGTCTCAGTATGAAGGTCTATACATTTAAAACATTGTTTAAAGCAATGCACTTCACGTTTTAATACACCTTTATTAGATTCAACAAATAGCAGTATAAAATGTACACTATCACTATTTTATTTCATTCCTTTGATAATTTCTTTTTAAATTTTAAATTTAATTTCTTTTTCAAAGGGTAAACGAACATTAGCAAACGTCAGAAAAAACCAGACAACTTCAACGTTATACGTTAGCTTAAAAGCATAGGGAAAATTGCACTAAGCTCATCACACATTGGCGTACTTCTTCGCTCGCTCAGCAGCTTCTCGGCTTCGTATAGCTACCTCCGTTTGCTTTGCGGCGGTTTATAATGCATGCTATTCGATATAGGAAGTGCAGTTTATTTGTTTTCGAAAAGAAACTCATACTGCTCAAAACAAACACACGGCCATCTTTCATTTTTGAGTATACGGTATGTTGCCCAGAATTTGCGCACTTTAGTTTGTGAGAGTTCTAATATTAGGTACTGAGGCAATCTTTTTAGTCTGTCTAATGATGAAAAATGGATTTTTTTACCTTAGTTTCGCGTACGTCCTTAAATGAGCATTTCTGTAGAGTTCCTATGTTGCCCAGCATTCGACCCTTATAAAACGTATAACTTTCGGCAAGCAAAAGTTGTATAAGGCTCCTCTTGCTCTCTCACTTCCAATAGCAATCGAGCATCGTAAGACAAAATAATACAATCATATTATAAATCAAATGACTGGAGTGTGGTGTCTCCGAGGATGCTTTCTGCCGGAACTCAGGCACTGGTTGTCGGGTACCAAGTGTGGACAACCGCTATGTGAATGACATTTTTTCGGCCATTGCTTCTACAGTGGCACGCACTTATTGGTCATGCACCAGCGTTGTTTTCTTTATTCCCCACCAATTTGTAAAACAATAGCTTCCTCAGTTTTCAAAAATAAATAAATAAGTGAAAACAAAAACCTGGCAAGTCTATTCCCTGGTTAAACTTTCGCTTTTGATTAACGGAATAGTTCGCCTTGACAAATGATGAAGAAAATTGCCATAAAGGGTTGCGTACTAGCATTACATTATAGATTTTATACATATCCCTGACTTCAAATATTCAACATTTTCTTTGAAAACCTCGCATTTTTATTGAAAAGCGATATGTTTACTACACAGCGAAAGTCGCCTAGTGTAGGGTAATCTAAGACAATGTTGGACTCTGGATTCCTCGCGGTGGATTCCGGATTCTTTGAGCTGAAATATGAATTCGAAATCTCAGGATTCCAGTGTCCACAAGCAAAAATTTCCCGGTTTTCGGACAGATCCGGATTGCCTTACATGGGGCGAGAAAATTGGAGTTTTTAGCCATGAAAACGTTACTCAATTAACTCACCTGAACTGATTGAACAGAGCCCTCTGTAGTTGTTCCTCGAGCTAAAGACCGGGCAAAACTTGCATTTTTAAAGCTGAAATGTCCATTTTCATTTCAGAATACTTTGCCGAAAAGTTATGAGGTTAGCACAACACAAAGAATGTCATTATTTCCTAACAGTTTGGATAATGGTACCGGTCGGATACTGAGCCACATCCGCTGTACTTCAGTGATAATGAAAAGACCACGATTCTGTTTTATATCTCTTCTGCTGTGTATTTGAGGTCCCCGGAAATCATATGCTCGGAATTAGGTTTAATCTTGTACAGAAAGATCATAATTTGGAATTCAAGCTTTGGCTGAAAACGGTTAACAGGAGTTCATGTTCAGAAGAGATTTACTAGTACGGAATCCCGAGTGTGTCCGGTGGCTGCTTTGACTGTTGGCATATAAACATGATGGCTTTTTGGTCCTAATGTTTTGTGACATATAACTGTAAATATTCATTTATCAGGTTCAATTTCATTATGCTAGTTTCTATTTTACGTTACTCTCTTAGTTTGATGTCGTAAATGTATTATAAAAAGAAGCCTACATCTGATAACGGACTTACCTCTCGCACTTAAAATGTGCAAGCAATTATCTACCCAACAGGTCCGCAATGCAAGTACTTCTTTTTCTACTTTTAAGGAATAATTTTTACTAATGAGGCGCAAGTCACGGACGGCGTTCAAATTGCTATGACAATGAACCATGACAGTTCTGCCTATTAGGTTTTAATTTTTAATTCAGTTAATGACGTGAAAAGAAGAATACCATAAATTAAGGATGGATTCGTTTGCAACATACCCGTATAGCTGTTGCATTTGCCTCTTGGAATTTTCATTACTTTTAAGCCTAAAAACAAAAAATTCTAGTGGGCAAATGCGACAGCCATACGCGTATGTTGCAAATGAATCCACCCCAAATTGTTGGTGTCGCCTCATTGATTTAGTTTGTTGTCATTCGATTCCCACCGTTTTGAATATGAAACAGCATGAAAGACATATGAGGGAATAGTGCTGTTGGCCAATTAATTTAAGTTCCTATTTTTTCATTGCCGTAAAAAGTTTTTTGATCGACAAGGATAGCATCGTTTGTACACAAAATTGGGCTTCAAAAATTGGCATGAGAGGCAAGGATGGCTATACTGATGATCTGCCATGTTAGCTCCATGCCTCCCTTACACCTCGAGTAGAAGTCGTTTTTTGCCGATGTTAGAGCGATTTTCGTATGACCTTGAAATGAAAGCGCGCGAACAAAACAGAAACGACGAACGAACGGAAATAGAGCGATTTGATTGGTTTATCGAACGGAAAGACAAACGCGTCTGGCTTTTCATTGGTTAAGCGAACGCTCAGGCGAAAAAACTTCATGCCCGAGAACTTTCTGGAAATCAACGATACTTCGCTTTGACGTCATACTACAACACGATTGGCCAATCGAACAATGCCTTCTCCATATTAGGGTTTCTTTGGCGGGAAAACAAAGAGGCCATCTTTTGATCTTTTCATCCATTGGCTGATGAAACAAAGAACGAACACTTACCGAAACCTTTTTTGAAGGTCATACGAAAATCGCTCTAGTTTGTCTTAAGAGTGTTTTGGAATGTGACCACTCTTAACTCCGGCAGTAATTAAAAAAAAAAAAAAAAGAAAAAAAAAAAAAAGGAAGAAATTCAATTGGCAATTGGCCTTAACTCGTAAGAACAAATAAAAACGACACCTGCTATTTTCGATTACGTTTGTAAACATTTCTGCTTTCCTTGAACCCGCTTTGTGACAATAAAATCTGAGTGTCATGCACGCGGACATGTTACAAGCTTACCAGGTTAAAAGAAATTTAAAGTGACTCTCGAATTCCTCGGAGAAATTAGGTTTCATGAAACAAATCCTGTCGCGTGCTGAAAGGACTAAAATGCTGTAATAATTCATCGACATTATACATTAACAAGTACTCCCTCATTATCGTGCCCAGAATCACTCGTCCTCATTTGACTAAAGAGAGTACGAGCACACATGCTGAATAATTAAATCTTAGGAGTGCATTCCTGACCAAGAAGCCTTTTTAAATATCTTTTGGAATTTTTCTTTTCTTTTCTTTTTCTTTATTAGTCATTTTTTATTTTGTCTTTTAATCCTTACTTTTTTCGTTGTTGTTATTTTAAGGCCTAGATTCAGGGGAATTTAACAAAACAGAACAAGGCTATCTTGAGATATCGAGAAATATTTGTACATGTTCCTCACAAGAATTCTGGTCCCTTCTGGAAGGGCGAAAAGATATACTTACACTTAAACGTATATATACATTACCTATATTTCACCTTGAATTTTAGAGAAAGGGTAAAAAATAGTTAAGATCTCTAAAACTGGTGACTATCACAGAAATTAGTGTGACTGAGCAAACGTATAAAGACTTTGTACACGTCTCTGAAAATCAGGCATAAATTGTTCCATAATTCGTCAGGAAGAGCATTCCGATCCATTGCTTGGCGGAATAATGTGAAAAGCAGTATAGTACATTAGGTAGTAGTCCTAGGCTTGCTGATTGACAACACCAGGCTACCACGCCCAAATTATAGTTTGTATATATAATCATATAGGTGGGAATTACTGAGTGGAAAATAGACTATTGTAACAAATTTTCAATGCGCGTTAATGTCATTTTAAGTCATTTTAACCTTGTTAAGTAATTTTTAAATTAGAAGGTCTTGTTGGTAGAAGTGTAGTAATTTAATATAAATGTAAGTATGTCCTTATTAAAAGTTCCAGCTTATCAGACTGTGATTTATTTCCAAATCACTTGATATATCAGTGAAACAGTTCCACTTCTGGTTCGATGCGTCTTATGAAATACGACTGCATCGTTTATTGATTCTCGTGGTTACTATTTCTCCTTTATACTCAAACGATCTCAGCACCACCGCTTGACGACTGTTAACTTCTTTAAGAGTCGTAAATGAATATCGTTTTACCTTTTGTAAAAGTATAGTATAATGCCTTAAATGGAATGTTATGTTTGATATTCTTTACGCCATTTTCGAACATAAATTAAAGCCACAAGTAAATCAGCAAACTCGAATACAGTCATTAGGCTGCAGCCCAGGAAAAGACCCATATTTCCTCCAATTTCACCTAAAAACAAAAAAAAACAAACAAAACAACAGCAACAAAAAATTGAATTAGTTTGAGGGTTTTGAAGATAAGAGTATCGAGAGAGACGAGCTACATAAAGAAACTGCTGTATTCCTCACAATACGTCTAATATTCACCCATACAATGAACGATCGTCTACGTCTGGAAAGTTCAATGTTAAAAGTTCTACACTAGAAATCCAAAAAAATTCTTTCTCTCGGCTCGGAGTAAAGTGTGGTAGGATACCACGCTATATAATGGATCTTCCAAAGAAAGTTTTCTGAAGAGTTCTCTGCAAATTGCTATTTGATATATTAGAAAAGGAGGATGACTATGTTCAAATCTCCATGATTATAAAAAGTAGGTACATAGAGTAACACCTGCTAAAGGGTTTGATGTCTGCTTTTATTCTTCTGTGTTCTCATTTAAGAGTCAGTGACTCCTTGTCTTAATGCATTTTCCGTCAGTAAGCCCTGTGTTAATTAGATCACTTAACTTCTGTGTTTTATTCATTTTTAGTTGCAAGGCTTTCTAATAGTTTAAGGTTTTTGTCTTTATTAGATAATTGTGTTGTTCATGTAATTGTTTTGTCCCGCCACGCTATACGCGGGCCAAACTATCCAACTTTGTATTTTTGTACAAAGAATAAATAAAAGTTGTTGTTGTACCTATTTGAATGGCGGGGTTGCTGGCATTTATCACATTCAAACAGACTTATTATCGTTAGAGCTTGATTTAGGGCAAAAATATGGTCCATCGTAGAGCAATAAGCTGCCTCATATCTTTAAAACACTGCATGCATGTCCGTCGCCAATGTAAAATGTAAGTAGGTTGTTCATAGAATGTATTTTGTTTAGTCGATGCTAAATGATAATGATGATGATAAATAAAAACAAGGAAGTATTTTAGCTATACCCTCCTCCTGAAACACACCCCTTTCTTCAAAGAATTGAACACAGGTCAGAACGACTTCAAAACTAAAAATTATTACATGTAGTGCGCGTATTCAGTTTGGCGATCAGTAAAACAACAAAATTGACCTGAATATAAAATAAGCAATGTTAAAAATAGCTCATACCAAGTAGGGCTTCAATTCCAAATCCCACCGTCTGCTCTTGTAATTCGTAGCTGAGTGTCTTGTAACCAATTTGAAGGAATACAAAGTTTTTCCTAGATAATAAGGGTCATAGATCGCCGTTAACGGTCAGCATTAACAGTAGCCTGAAATTCATCCGATTGCTTCGAGTCGTTTTCTCCTCTCAACAACGTCTGAATCGACCGGCCGTTAATGCTGTATAATTATGAAAAATTTTAGCGGGATTGTCGCTTGATATTCTGCGGATCGCATCCCTGGCATTCTTTCGTGTAGTTCAAACATTTCGATAAGGTTAATCCTTATCTTAAACAGCAAAATTGTCGTTGTCTTCGAAACTGAAATGCTAAATTGAACTGCGAATGAAGAATTATTGCGGAGAATCGGTAGGTTTTTCATTTAGAGCCACTTTGTGGATTCGACGACGGGTGATTTTGTTTACGCGAAGCTTTCTGAGATGAATGTTATAATTCGACCTTCTTGCTATTTTTACCGTGAAATGTAATGATTCTGTTAGCTTTTCTATCTTTTTTTTCCTCGTTAAGGACCAAATGGCTTCTTTTCACTTAAAGCAAATCATTGTGTTGTTAAACTAAGTGTTCCGTGTGTGTGGAGTTAGACTATAGAATTCAGTACAACCGGTTCAGAGTTGTCCTACATGCAGTTGATAGTTTGAACGTTAAACATGAATTACGATCGAAAAAAATAAAGCAGTTCTGTATCATGCAGACATTTCCAAACAAAATTTCTCAGTTTCCCACTTGAAAATCGGGTTTTATACTTTTTGCATGAATTAAAGCAAAGGTCAAGGAGTAGTGACGTCACTGGACGGCATTAACGGCCGGTCGATTCAGACGTTACTGAGGGAGTAATAACGACTCGAAGTAATCGGCTGAAATTCAGGCTACATTAACAGTAACTGTATGAATATTGGAACGTGCATTGGTGATGAAAATAAGACCACAATGAAAAGCTAAAGTAAAAGAAAAGCAACAACTTTCTCTTCCTATAATATGTATTTATTGTATAAGAAATACGTGAATCGCAGAACCCCGCTAAGTAGAGGCTAACGGCCATAGGAAGAAAGGGAAAAGAGCCAATGGGAAAAACACAATATATATATATATATATAATCCGTAAAGTAAAATCACTCAACTCTGATGACCATAAGTTTAATACAAACTTGTTTCGTAGGTGTTACCACCCACTCCTCAGTTAAACTTACAAACTTACTCGGATTGTAAGTTTAACTGAGGAGTGGGTGGTAACACCTACGAAACAAGTTTGTATTAAACTTATGTTCATCAGAGTTGAGTGATTTTACTTTACGGATTATACCGCTCCTTCACTGTAGAGCACTTTATTGGATCACCGGTGAATCTTCAACTTGGATATATATATATATATATATAAAAAAAGAAACAAAACAAAACAAAAACAAACAATACAAAGCAAAAAGCCCGAGCTCTTTCAAGAATCAAACCCCACACGTCCTGCGCTTTGATTCTTCACGGAAACCACTACACGACTAAATAATATTCCAATATTGAAAATATATATATATATATTGAAAGCCTTTCCCATGAAATTTCCGCCAGCGAAAGCCGTTTAAGTGCCATTGTCTGACAAAGTGTTCCAGGGGCCAAAAGTTGTGGTCAACCGATTTGGCTGAAACTTGGCACAGAAGTTGGGTGTGATGAGATATTTCAAAAGCCACTTTGGCTCACTTCTGTGACCTTTAGTTTTGGAGTTACAGGGGGGGAGGGGGGTCTCAGTTTTTGCCCTTTGATGACCAAAAATACAGCCTTCTAGGGGGCATTTTGAAAGTGTGATAAGACCCCACTGGTAAATTGTGCTGCCAAATGAATTTGACCATGAACTCTGCTATAATAGAGCTTTCAGTTCATGCATGTAACTTTGTCCTCAAGGTATTGCACAGAGAGGAACCTGGGGCTAGAGTTTGGTCAAAATTGATATTAAAATTACAACCCAAAATAGCCATTTTTCAAAATTTCTCTATATTCACCTGCCTTCTTGCACAACTTCCATACCTATACCACTGTTTACTTTAGTCACCCAATTATCAAAATCAGTTGAGAAAAATTTGGCTTATTATGGTTTATTGAATTTTTAGAACAAACACTTCATGCCCCTCTAAGGCGATTCAAAATGGAATTTTGAGCATAATTCAGGCCATAAACAAACTAAATTGTTGACAAGAAGCCCTTATTCTGTATTTGGTAAGTGAAAATGAATTGTCAAAGCAAACCAGTTTCGTTGTTTAGAAATACACCGATTCTTACCTTTAAATTGATCTAAAGCGGACCTCTGATTAGCACAAAAAACACATGATTTAGCAAAACAAAGGTGATTTTATTCTTTGAAAACCTAGTAACCACCATAGAAGACAAATGAAAATGTTCTGACGTAGATATAACGACCTTTTTACAAGATGCTTAAATTTTTTCTTTGATTTATATTCAGTTTCACGTCATATTTTAAACTTTAAAACTTTAATAACAAATTCTCTCAAAGCAATCAATTCCACTCCTACAATACAAGAAATTCCCAGGCCTACCGTCTACCGTATTGTCGTACAAACACGAAGAAGTTCTCGCCCTTTTTTCAAGGGCCTAAGTTTTTTAATTCACTAGACAACAAGGTCATCAACTCTCAATCCCTCTCCTCTTTTAAGAAAAAACTGAAGATTAAATTATTGAGTAAGTATGAAAACAGTTTATAAATCTTTCCATCTTCGACTTTTCGCCTTCCTTTCTTCTATTGATGTGAAACAGCTCTAGCTCATAGTTCGAGGAGGCCTAACCTCTCATAAGCTCCTATAGTTTCTGTTAGGTCTCCTCGCCACTTCTTTTTTTTTTTTTTCTTCCTCTTTTCAAATATTTTTTGTAATTATTATGTGGCAAATAAAATAAAATAAAAAATAAAATAAATATTTCTAAGAATCACTCCAAGCATGTTAAGTCTCCGTATTTTGTCAGGCCCATTTTTTTTATATTTTTACCAGATAAATTTAGCTTATCAAAAGGTTCGCTAATATATAATCTTCGTCTGACCTTGTATTAGCCTGAATAGTTGTTGTAAATACCCATCAGCAAAGGAGTATGACCATACATAAGTAGATTATACAAACATATACGAGCTTCAGTGAGCAGTATCGAGGTGAACTGTGATTTTCCGAGTCGTTTAGAGCTGAAAAAATGAAACCATCCATCCACAGTTAGGAGAGCTGGATAACAAAAAGCTTGTTTTGCTTTTATAAAAAAAAAAAAAACAACCCAAACAAAGCCTTGCATTGAGTTAATGCAATTGTTATTAAGGACCGATCGTTTATTACGTCCCGGGGGGGGGGGGGGGGGCGGTTTTTTTTTTTAAAAAAGTGTAGTGCTTCAAAACTGAACCCCCCCCTAAAATATTTTGTGGTAAAAATTATACCCCCCTTCCCAATTCTTGTTTGAAAAATGTACCCCCCCTTCTGAGGAGCCCATAATTCTCTCCGTCCTTCCGTAGACAGATTTTTTTATCTTTTTTCATTTAATATCTCATTTATCTTTTCTCTCGTTTATTGTTTGTATTACGGTATTTTACATTGTTTAAAATATTAAAGTTTAGCTCTTTGTGTCTATGAATGAAATTGTTGTCGTTTTTTGCTTTTTGAAATTTGATATACTTGTAGGTGGTCTAGTTAGGGTATTGTTGATAAGGCCCTGGGTACGAGGCTTGGTTACATAGCATTCAATATGGCAAATTCCCTAGACTGCTGTTGCTGTGTCATAAAATTTGACCCCCCTCATGTTTCTTACCAGAGAAAAATTTACCCCCCCCCCAAAAGGGGCTTGTTTTAAAATTGTACCCCCCTCCAAAACCACCGCCCCCCCCCCCCCCCCCCGGGACGTAATAAACGATCGGTCCCTTACATCAAGTTAGTTGACCCGCCATTTTGGACTTGGAGAGCGTGGGGTCTGGAGCGAGTTCCCGTCCAATCCTTCTCCTTTTCGCGAAATTCTAGAAAGCGATCTGTTTATAAGGATGATTTTACGATGGCACTTTATTCCTTTGGAGAGGTAAATTACCAGACGAGTGCAGTGTCACTTCGCAAGCTGTGCAGAAACAGGAATGCTTACTTTGTTGTCTTGCGATAGCGGCATGACTGCATGGGTAAAGCACAAGTAGAAGGGTTCAAGTGTGTCCGGGGAAGAAGAGGAAGACCTGGTGATGCTAAAGCTACAGTTGATTCAAAAGATCGGTTAGGGATCATACACGCGCACAAATGGCTCTTATCGCGGTTTACGAGACTCTTTTGCTTGAAGAGAGACGATGATATATAATTACGATACTGTTGTTTCAAATTGTTTGTTTATGGTTGATTGATTCCCATTTTAATTTCCTTGGTCCTTAGGAAGAGCACTAAACATTCAACAAATTTGTCAAAAAAAAAAGACAAGTACGATAAGAATAACTTGAAGGCTGTTTTTTGTCTGCTCGAGCTCCTTGTTTACATTCAGCTTGTCACGTGCATACTCTTATCATGCAATGCACAAGTCAGTTACTGGTTTCCATCATTTACCCTTTTCGTCAAAGATCTTTGACAACATGCTGCATCTAAGTTTTTCGATAAAATTGACCTTTTCAGCGAGAAAATGTCATTAAAACCTCTTCGCAAACTCGACCGAATTAGTTGATATTATTGGACTTGCTTGGAATAATGCATAGGCAATGAACACACATATGCCGTACTTGAATGGGAACTGACTCTGAATCGTTCTGGAAGAGCACGGAAGATTCGTGTATATTTGTAGAAAAAATTGTTTCATTATTTAATTAAAAAATTATTTAAAATAATGTTAACTATTGAATTAAAAAATAAATGGAAAAATAAAGAAAAATAAGAACGTTTTTTCAACGTTTTTGCGTGTGAAATGTTGCCAAAATTCGGTTGACTGTTCAAACTGCTATTCAGTATTTTCCTATATATACTGCTATTCAGGTTCTAGTATTTTTCAATTTTTTTGTAATATTCTTGAGATTTTCTAAAATTCTTTTTGGTGTCTAAAATTCCCAAAACAATTCCTGCGGAATTATGTAGCTAAGCCTATTTTAAGTTCACTTTTCTTCGACGAAACAGGCAAATAAAGGAGACCGGTGGAGTTTCAATGCAAGCCGGCTGAATTTGTGCATTGACAAACTTAACATTGCTTGATGAGCGTGTCAACGTGACAAGCTGAATGTAAACAAACAGCTCGAGCAGACAAAAAACAGCCTTCCAGTTATTCCTAAGTATTATTGTTGTTGTTGCTTTTTTTGATAAATATATTGCTGCGATGAGTTTGTTGAATGTTTAGTGGTCTTCGTAAGGACCCAGGGAATTAACAAGGGAATCAATCAACCATAAACAAACAATTTGAAACGACAATATCGCAAATTATATATCATGGTCTCTCTTCAAGCAAAAGATTCCCGTAAGGCGAAGGCAGGTGAATATAGTGAAATTTTGAAAAATGGCTATTTTGGGTTGTAATTTTAACATCAATTTTGACCAAACTCTAGCCCCAGGCTCCTCTCTGTGCAATACCTTGAAGACAAAGTTACATGCATGAACTGAAAGCTCTATTATAGTAGAGTTCATGGTCAAATTCATTTGGCAGCACAATTCAGTTACCAGTGGGGTCTTATCACACTTTCAAAATGCCCCCTAGAAGGCTGTATTTTTGGTCATCAAAGGGCAAAAACTGAGACCCCCTCCCCTGTAACTCCAAAACTAAAGGTCACAGAAGTGAGCCAAAGTGGCTTTTGAAATATCTCATCACACCCAACTTCTGTGCCAAGTTTCAGCCAAATCAGTTGACCACAACTTTTGGCCCCTGGAACACTTTCTCAAACAATGGCACTTAAACGGCTTTCGCTGGCGGAAGTTTCATGGGAAAGGCTTTCAATATATATAATTATATTTTTTTCAATATTGGAATATTATTTAGTCGCGTAATGGTTTCCGTGAAGAATCAAAGCGCAGGACGTGTGGGGTTTGATTCTTGAAAGAGCTCGGGCTTTTTGCTTTGTATTGTTTGTTTTTGTTTTGTTTTGTTTCTTTTTGTTTTTCTCAGACAATGACACTTAAAGGTGATCGAGCCGCATTAATCACGAACTAATTGAAGCTCTTTCAAAGGAAAATAACGAATACGGAGGGCAAATACGAATTTAAACGCATTTCATCGCATTAAACAACATATGTCCAACAAAGCCGATACAACTCGTCTTCTTAATTCGATTTTTGCTGTTATTTTGAGAATAATGTCCAAATCACTTCCATTTTCTCTAAAAGGCACTTCTACTTGCGAAGAGTATCTCTAAAAGCATTTTCTTTTTTAAGGATTGCACAGTTGGTTAGTGCGCGACCTTAGGTCCGCGAGGTCCTGAGCTCGATCGCCGGTGACATCTCCCTTGACATTACTACCTTGTTTCAACTTCTCTCCTTTCTGTGTAGCTTTTACTAGCTTTAAATACCCTTAAAATGGAGCATTGATGGAGGGATAGGGGTGAAATGAGCACACAGTCGAACTCAAGTTTATCAGTTATTACTGCCACGAGTTATCGACGAAAGATATGGTTGCTCTTTACCTTTACCTTTTATCTTAGACCACTAAGCTTCAGATGCCCAAATCGATAGAGAGATTGAGAGAAATTTTTACGGCCAAAGCAAGAGCATTCCTCTATTAGCGATCCCCGTGGGAGTCACGCGCGATGCGAATTGCCACAAAATTATAAACCTCGCTTCGCACGACGGTCTTCGGTCGTCGCTTTGCGAGGAAATACACTGTCATCAATAGCAGTAGCAAATGCCAATAGGTAAAGGCGCACACGAGCCAAAGGTCTCAACGGCTGGAGCTTATCCCGGTTTCATTAGCACGAGGCACCTAGGAGTATTGTTACTTCCCCCTGGATGGGATGCTAGTCCATCATGGGGCTACCCCCCAGCAGTGTGTCGCCGCTACCTATTTGTACACCTGGGTGAAGAGAGACAAAGTGGAGAAAAGTTCCCTGTGTAAGAAAACAACGCGACGGGCGGGGCTTGAACCCCTGACCTCCAGATCCGGAGTTTGAGGTAGTAACCACTCGGTCACACACGCCTGCGCACAAATGCCAATAAGCCTTTTTTCCCTAGGATCTTGGGGGCGGGGGGCGGGGAAGGGGCATGCCCTCGGTGAGCAATCCTTGTTTGGAAGCCTGGAAGCCTAAGCAAGGGATTTTATCGAAAGTTTACCTCACCTACTTTCATTACGAGCATTGAGGTTACTAGTAGTTTAACCTAATTTAGATTTTTTTTCTCCTAAAAAAAACTGTCTTAAATAAATGGGTGATCAACAGCTGCAACGTTGTTGAATTTATTAATACAGTCGAACGTCCACTAACGGCCACCTTTCTACAACCGCCACTTTCTTCTCATTCTCTAAGGTGGCCGTTTTAACTGTATTAATTAATGATGATGGTGATGATAATAATAATAATAATAAAAAGAAATGTACAATGTCGATGGATAAAAACTAAGAATTATATAACTACGTAAATCAAGACTCTAAAAAACTCCAAAATATTTACAAGAACTCTAAAAAATATTATCAGTAATAAGTGTTTTAAAAATCACTTACCAATTAAAACGAATTTTGGACGAAATATATACAAAAGCATAAAGCCCCTTAACACTTTAGGTATAACTAAACTTAAGTGTCTCTTTTATTAATGACGGAACATTGCACGTTCCATAAGTCGCGGCATTCACCTTTAGTCGTTTATGCATATGTTGGTCATAGCATCTTCAACTACGATACTTACCTCATATATTCAAAAGAACGACTCACACCAAGTGCTTGTATTGCGGTTGCAGAACCCGCATCCGGGAAACTTGAATAATACACTTCAGTGGTGTATCTGGTCTCATTACAGGGGACTGGACAATCGCATTGTGTAGTCTCCACATGGGCTGAAAGTTCAACAGTATGTGCTTTTTCAAAGAGGACCCATAAGATAATACAAATTTTA
>JBBMOI010000019.1:1457500-1670000 GCA_038088405.1 Porites divaricata | reverse complement strand
GCTATTTTTTAAATCAAAACACAAGAAATTCAAAATTTTGTTTTGCCAGCAGTGAAAAAAGCCATTTAAGCGCGCGCGTGATGGCGCGTACTGTCCAATTACTCAGGCATGACGCGTACTGTCCTATTAAACTGTCCAATTAAGGCTGAAATCAGGGCAGTTGATAGCCAATCAGATTTGACAATTTTGTTATAGTTATGATTATCATTATTATCAATACACAAGGCCAAATCGTACAAACCTTGTAAGCTCCCGCCATCCCTCTCTGCCGCGGCGAGCAAAATGAAAACACAACGAAAACCAAATAAACTCAACTAACTTCTCCGCATCTTTCCAAACGCCGTCCGAGTTCTGCCCTTCCATGAAGTATCGATTCAATTTCTGCATGTCTCCTGACTGAATGGATGATTTGTGTTTTGGTTTCGCATTGTTTTCTTTCGTAAATAGCTTGGCCTTCGCTTCAAACATTTTGTTGGCAGACATAAATTCGCTGTCTTGCAAAATGTTTATGTTTTGGCTGAGTGGAGCATAGGTTAGATGGCGATGAATGGCCGCTCTAATTCCAGTCAATGCACTTGGAGTTAATGCTTGGCCTTTCTCTGTTTTCACTTCAGCGAAGAACTTTCGCAGAATTTCACTCAAGTCCGTTGCACTTACTGTTTTGAGATCCACTGTAATTTTTCTTTTCTCACACCATTTCTCGAACTTTTTTACTCCCCACTCAGTTGCACTCTTGGTGTTTTTCGCTTGAGCTTTTTGCTCAATCTCATCCAGTTGCTCGTTGTCTAAGTCCGAGTTTTGACTAGAAAAAAGCTGAAAATTTGGGAGTTCTTCCATTTTAAAATGAAATTTCCAAACGGCAAACGTTCACTACGCAAGCTGTTCGCACCTGAATGGTTTTCCCGCGTCAATAAACGTAACCTGATTGGTTAATATTCATCCGATGATGAACCGAGAACCAATCAGCTGCAGGGCCGTTAATACATTAACGGCCCGCTAGGAGTCATTTGCGGCCCGCAAAGCGCGTGTTTTCAAGAGGGCGGTTTTCAATTTGGCCGCGTATATTGATAATAATGCTCGTATCCGCTACCTAATCCTGACAGAAATCACTGATTAACCAAAAATCTAGACGCCTTTGAATTAGAGGTTTCTTTTGCCTCCAGGTGGAAAATGTGCTATCTGGGTTTCGAGTTCTCTAAAATCCCTTATAGATGGCCCCCAAAACCATTTCCTGTCCTACCAGTGGCAGTTACTACTAGTGGCAGTTACTACTACTACTACTGCTACTGCTACTGCTACTGCTACTGCTACTGCTACTGCTACTGCTACTGCTACTGCTACTGCTACTGCTACTGCAACTGCTACTGCTACTGCTACTGCTACTGCAACTGCTACTGCTACTGCTACTGCTACTGCTACTGCTACTCCTACTACTACTACTACTACTACTACTACTACTACTACTACTACCACAAAACAAAAACGAATATAGGAGGGAACTTGTACAACCTCATGAAAAGCCTTTATTGCAACTCGACATGTTCCATCAAAATCGGTGAAAACAAAACACAGCCCTTTTCATATTCCAGAGATGTACTTTAAGGCTGTATTTTAAGCCCTCTTTCATTTAACCTCTATTCAAACAATCTACCACATTTATTCGAAAACACCTTATCTGACCTATTTGTTCTTCCAAATGGGAAAAAAATAAATTCACTTTTGTACGCAGATGATTCAGTTATTCTATCAAGATCGAAAACTGGATTACAGAACTGTTTAAATGCGCTTTCCTTGTATTGTGACAAATGGAAGCTAAAATTAATGCGAAGAAAACAAAAATTATGATATTCCAGAAACGCCCCCCAAAATCTATTGACATCAAATTCAATATAGGCAGTGAGTCAATTGAAATTGTCCAAGAATACACTTATTTAGGTACACGTTTAACTCCAACGGGAAACTTTACACTTGCACTCGAACACTTAAAAGAAAAGGCCCTTCACGCGTTTTCTAGTATTCGGAAGCGGACAATTCTTAATAAACTTAATCCTAATACTGCATCCCAAATTTTTGACACCATGGTATTCCCAATCTTGATACAACAGCGAGGTATGGGAAATGTACACCAAGCAAACTTTAAAAAATGGGATAGCTCCACAATAGAATAAATCCACCTCAAATTCTGTAAACGTTACTTAGAGGTTAACAATAAGGCCTCTAACATAGCTTGCAGAGCTGAACTTGATAGATTGCTCTGCTTATCCCGATAAATCAGAAAATTATTAAATATTTTGTTTACCTCAACAACAAAGATAATGATTCTATTGTCAAACAGTCTTTCCTTATGTCAAAGAATCTACATTCTATGAATAATTCAGAATATTTTTCCAATTTCAGAAACATGTTTGAACAATACAATCTAACCAGTTTAGATGTAACCTCGTTCCCAGGTTCTCTCTCCTACCCGTCGAGAGACCCTGGTTGGGTCTGGTCACGTGTCTCCCAGAATCTGGGAGATTACAAACAAACGACTTGGGGGAGGGGCGGATAAGTGTGAGATTTGCCTCTACAAAGCGTAGACGTCGAGATCAGTGGAAACTGCGTATCCGACCTTGTCTAAAGGGTCCTGTTTTTTTATAGTTCCCGGATTAGTCAAGACAAAACCTCGAACGCCGAATCCTTTGACAGCGAAAGCGTAACTTCCTGCAGAATATCTGGATGTTTATCGGATGTTGCAAAGGAAATCACGGATTCACCACTTGTGCAGTCAAAAATATTTTTGGCGGTTGTATTCATACCGAAACGCAGTAGGCTTAAATTGCCATTTCTATGTTATGGAGGCCACCTTTAGAAAGCAAACGTATGTATTTTCAAAACTATGATTATGCAGTTCGAGGGGGGGCCATTAGAGCTAAAATATTATTTTGACCGTGAATGTAAAATGAATCCTCTGCTCTCAACGTAACTGCTTTGCTTTGTCACCGCAAATGGTTTAGGTTTTGCATATACTGATTCGAGCCGATTACCAGCCGCTGTCACCGACAAACATTGATTCTTTCAATGCAAGTTCAACGAACAGGGATTTTCCCTTCAATGCGGATAAACACGCGCTTGTGTCTTACTCAGGATCATAGATTTTAGTATCTAATTGTGGTCATCGGTTTAACTGCGATAATACGAGTTTTTTATTTCTCCGCTGGTAATTCGCTTGTTTATATGGTGATAGCTCTGTTTAGGCAGAAATTTCCAGAATTTCAGTTATAGTTGGAGGCTTAGCAAATCTGTATTGCCCTTTCGATCATTGCGTGAACGGTGAAAACTAACCAGACAGAAAAATTGAGAGACAAAGGACTCCTCCCTCGGAATTAATTTTGTTCTGGGACCACGTGACCAGACCCAACCAGGGTCTTTCTCTCTCGCTCCGTAGGGACGGGTAGGAGAGAACCCTGGGAACGAGGTTGGTTTAGATGCTGAATCTCTAGATAATGATAAAGTTAGACGATATACCACAGAAATGAGAGAGAAATTTTTATCTTTTTGGCGGCACAGCCTTGAAAATTCAATAAAACTAGAATTTTATAAAACTTTTAAAGATGAATATTCTACATCTGATTATCTCTACCAGCTAAGACATTACGATGAACGACCGAATTTTGTTAAATTTAAAATAAGCAATCACAAACTTATGATTGAACATGGTCGATACCAAATCGATCATTTGCCAAGAGAAAATAGATTATGCCCCTTATGTAACTCCAGTCAGGTAGAAGATGAGATTTTTTTCCTCTTTCAATGTAACAAATACTCAGTACAGAGACAGGCATTTATTAATCAAATCAATCGAATAATACCTGATTTTGACAAGAAATCATCTCCAAAAAGCATAAAACTGATAATGAATTCGAAGGAACATCATGTAAATAAGTTAGTTATGAAGTTTGTTTCCTCCTGTATGAAAACACGTGATTCATTATTAGTAATGTAACTGAATTTTTCTGGATTATTATTAGTGCTGTTTGTTTTATATTTTGATTGCCATATGCATGCTTTTGCAATACTGTAAAATGATGCGGTAATGCAAATAAAGCAATTTATTCCATTATTTTTATTAAAAAAAAACTTTATTCGATTATTACCACTACTACCACTACCACTACCAGTCTACTACCACTACTACTACTACTACTACTACTACTACTACTACTACTACTACTACTACTACTACTACTACTACTACTACTACTACTACTACTACTACTACTGCTACTACTACTTCTACTACTACTACTACTACTACTACTAATAATAATAATAATAATAATAATAATAGTAAAATACTTGTATCAAGACTTCTTCTAAATTTCTAAACTAGAGCTTCACTTAATTTCATTGGGAAGTGAAGTCCAAAACCTAGTGGCTGATTCTTGAAAAGTCCTAGCACCTTCTGATTCTCTTTTATACTTTGGACAAATTAAATTCAAAGGTTCATATACTTTGTCTTTCAGTAGAACGTACGTCGATGTTTCGTTTGAGTAATCCTAGCATGTAATCGGGACACACCCCGTTTAAACGTTTGTAAACTAATACTTACCCTTTGTTGATGTAATGTGATTGAAGCTTGCATCCCTGGTTGAACGTTGATTCCATCCCAAGGAATGATGGTATCCCCTTGCTGATGGATGACTATGGTGAAACCCTCTGACAGCCTTCCAATTGTGTGATCTTCGACTTGAGCGTCCAGCAATATATTCAAACCTCCCCCTGCACCATTGAGTTGCGCCTTTCTTATGTTACCAGGGTCAGCGTTGAATGTATAGCATATACCCCAATCGGTGAGTGTTGTTTTGAAATCCAAAACTCCGCACGACTCTGTGGTGTCGAACAAACACAAACCAGGACTCAGTATCTCGTCGATTCCCTGACCGTACTTTTTATAATATCGGCCTGTGTCGAAAAAAATCCCAGATCTTTGCTGAGCAGCTATCAGTCTTTCAGAGTACTCCTGAGTGCAGTTTGGAACAATTCTTGCACCGTCGAAGAAAGTAAAACTCAAGCAACAACACATCATGGCTGCTCCACAAGGTTTCCCTTCACGAACTGCCGCCGTGACAGAACACACGCTGTCATTGAGGCCATATTTGACGTAATTGGGGTCCCCTTCACGGGCAAACATCTTTTTCTTACTTACAAGATTAAGTGGACAAATTGTTACAGCCGGAAAGTCAAGCTTATCTGTATATTTCTGTGTCGTAACGGTATTTATGGGCCAGTTGTAGTACTTAACAAGAGATTTGTGAGCTGTGAACAGAAAGTAGGCCGCGAATGCCAGCAGAATAAGAAGCCAGCCAAACCTGGCCCAGAGTGGCCGCTTCCAGAACACGTATCGAATACCATGTAATGAAGTGGCATTGACGAAATTATTCCATATTTCCATAGAGCCTGGGAGATTTTTTGGGGGCTCTGAATCACCTTCATCTTCTTGTTTTGCCTCTGGTTTTATGGCTTCAAGCTCAACATCCCCAGTTGTCACTTTTCCTAGTATAGAATAACATAAAAAAACAGTAATAAATAAAACAGTATTTAGAACGGAATAAGTCTTTTATAACTGAATAAAATCACACCAAATAAATAACAAAAAAAGATACTATTAAGAAATTAATCAGACTGCTGGAACTGATTGTCTATTGTCAGCATATATTTCAGTCTCATATTAATAAGATAGGTAGGTAATTATTCCTAAGAAAGTTATAAAATTCAGTTTAGAGCTTTTGTTATATACATCATACATACTGAACTGATCTCCGGGGCCAGTTGCAAAATTCCTGGCGTCGGACGTTAGACAAAACTACTGTCGTTAAGCCCGGTCAAACGGTTTTATTCCACGCCAAACGTTAGTCTATAAGCGTCTGACCTGATGACCGTTCAAATTCGAAATTACTTGGTCTGGAAAGCCGTTTTGTTAACATTTAACCTCTTGGCAGATAATAAGATAAAAAAAAATCAATCAACAACACGAAATGCGCGCAGTGGTTAGTTAGCTTACGGACACTCGTGTTAATTCTTTGAAAGATTTTGTGTTAATGTTTTAGAATCAGCTGAGTTGTAACTAAAAAATTCCACCCCTTCCTTAAAAAGTTAATTCTTCATACCGATGATGAAATGTTTCGTCATAAATGATACCCCTAATCCAGACTACTCCCCAACATAGTCCAAACTACTTCAAACTTCACTGCTCCACCCCACCTCCCCTCTAGGGGAGGACAGTAGCAGTGAAGGCCATCTAGTTACCTGTAATCCAGTTGTTTTCTCTTTTAACAGGCGTCGTTTCCTTCATCGTCAGTTCAAAGAGCGATTCAAGTCTAGAATAGCTTTGCCTTTTATATATGAGAATACATTACTGTTGGAAAGAGATAAAGTTTGTCAATTTCACTACTCAACAATTGGGCTGCTTTAGGACCCACCACAGGGGAAAAGCATGCCGCATGCAGATGACACAAAAATCAAGTATTTAATCAAGGCACGCGTTTATTTTATTGCTAATTCACTGATAATGCCTCAGAGTACTGCTTGCTTTCCATAAGGGTAGACACGAGATCAAAAATATGAATGAGAGTTGTTCATTGACTGGCTCCAGTGTTCAAATGCTGGACAGCGCTATCCACCGGATAAATCACTATCCAGTAGATAAGTATTAGGGAGACCAATTGTGCTACCCAGTGGATAGCGATATTGACGTCTTAAACAACTAGGGCCTGGGCTTTATGTGTAGTCGGTCAGCAAAATTATCAGTAAAGTGACAATGTGATAGTGGCATGAAGCATAGACTCAGTTTGTCTGGTCTAGGAGGTGGGGGCCGTAAGCAAAAAAAAAAAAAAAAATCGAGCCTTAAGATCTATGCGATAGGGGCAAATTCTAGCGAATTTATGGAATTGGTTCTGAAAGGTTTCACACGCCTTGTTCCAAGAGATTTGATTTCCAGCGGTCTTGTTGGTCGTAACATTGTGAAATGGCTATCGAACCTCGTCCCCAGGGTCTCTCTCTGGGAGAGGAAGAAGAAGTTAGGACCCTGTGTGAAATACTTTCTATGGAAACGCCATAAGTACCAAACTTTCTTTTCATTTTTCTTCTGAATGGCTTAACCAATGTGTTACTGGGTCTCGTTAATTTCATAGTTTTCATCTTTCGTTAGAGTTGGCAAGTAAAAATCGGGACTTTTCTTAACTGAACATCGCCATGCCTTTTACTCCCGTTTTGTAAATAAGGGACCTGTCAAATTTTTATCGCCGAGGTAGGGGGGGGGGGGGGGGGGAGGATTTGGGGTTAAACAAGGTGAAATTTAGCCGATCCCTCCTTTGAATGTTATTTCACTGAAGTGATCCTCCCTAATCACTTTTGACGACTTTTGCGACCCCCCTCTACATGTCTTCATTTTCCAAGCAAATTGAGTGGCCCTTCCTGAATCTTTCCAAAGTTTTCAGTGATCATCCCTCCCTCCTGGGCAATAAATAATGACCTGTCCCTAAGGTGAATTATCAAAAGTAGGTTGAGTTTCATCGCCCGGGTAGTCCTGAATAGGACTGTTGTTGTTGACAGTGACTGACGTTTTTTCGACAAACTGTGCGGTAGTCATCTTCAGAGTCAAAGTGAGTTGTATCACGTCAGTTGATGGTATTATACTCTGGTTATTGATCTGATTGTTCAATTACGTCGCGACCAAATACCATCAACTGACGTGATACAACAACAACAGTCCTAATTAGGACTACGTTCACCCGGAGGATCAAACTCAACCTACTTTTGAAATGATTTCTGGGTGCAAACCTTTCACAAGGTAGATGATGCCATGGATAATAGAAAGACTGGATAGGAAACTTATGTCACGTGGGCTGATTTCTTATCGCCGATTGGTTGTTTCGTGCTCGGAGATGGCGTTGGATGGTTCCATCATAGTGGACAGTTGTGACAAAACGATAGCGAAAATATGGCGCAAACCCATTCAAAATGTAGGGCTTCTTTGCCTGCATGTTGTTCTTTTTCGGAGTTTTTAGTGCTACTTTAATTTTTGGTGCATGTTTTTCTCTTCGTTTGTTATCTGACGGCGATGGCGAACCTTCAAACCCACACTTGAACCTTCGAGGTATGCACTTCTTGTTGTTGTTTTACGTTATTTGTCCTTGTTTTTGAGAAAATTGCGTCCCAAAAATTGATCTTACCGCGACTGGTTTGGGACGCCTTTCTTAAGAAGGTTTCTTCTTCTTTCTATCCATAACTACGATTGACAGATCTTTCAAGGATGGAATTGTGACATAGGCATAGTTACAGACTGAGTGCTGTTATTTTCTAGCCATACATTTCGATTGAAAATGGTTGAAATTAACTACATTCGGAGCTGGCGCCGAGCGAGTGTACGCACACCGCGTGTAAAATTCTAATCGGCAGACTAGTTTGTGTTGAGAACTGTTTTGCTCAAGTAATATCCTAGATTAACCCTGCTGGTTGTTAGTGAAGCAGTATGTTAATTTCGCTCATCTTTTAATGTTGAAATCAGGGGGGCGCTGGCAACGGCCTCTGATCTTGCCGCTTTTTGGCTTTCCATGATCGCCCATGTTAAGAAATCTGTCAATCATCCGAGAACTGTAGCGAGCATGCGCGTATTGGGTTGGGAATAACAACAACAAGTTCGTCTTCGCAGCGATTCCAAAGTGTGAAGTGAATTCGCTTCTGGTCCTGTTGGTCTTTGCTTTCTTTGCTGTAACCAATTTTTTTCCACGGGAATGTGGAGCTTAAGTTTTCCTTTCTTCTGGTCTTACGTTTGTCATTACATGCGGTTTAATACGCTAAGAACGAAACCAGTGAACATGTTCCTCGATGTCCGACCTCTTAATTTGCCTATGTGTTTCTGTTTAGAAGACCCACAAGACTAAAAGAAGGGCCAACCCTCCAATATGTATGTAGAAGAGTTTGTATTTTCAAATGAAAGGCCTAAATGTAATTCTTCGCGATATTAAAAAAAAGTGCGGTGGATGTGGTCGATTAGAAGAGTTGTCAGAGTTGTTTACCGTTTTACTACGCCAGTTTAAGACGAGAAGAAATGATGATTGAGATTCTTAATTTTACATCCTTGATTGTGAACTTATCCTGGCAGAATTGCGTTGGATGATTGAGGTGCATGGTCAAATCTCGTAGTTCGCGTATTTTTTTATGTACTAGAAGGTAAATAAATTTTGTCAAGAGATCATTCTCTCTTGATTTTGCACATGCATGTTGATATGTTTAAGTTTCGGTCTTCGTGTGATTTAATTTAAACTTTACCGTAGTTTCTATCAAATGAATCTTAGGCAAATAAAAGGGTAATAATTTTTTGTGTTTGGAATTCTCTTTTCATGACAGCAGTTATTACACTGCCTTCAGTTTGAGTCCTAATTCAAGTGTCTTTTGTTGCAAACAAAGAGGAAAAAATTATAAATTCCAAAAAATACACTACCCCTTGGAACAAGATTATGGTCAGGAAAATGGTGACATTTCTATTTTTGCTTTTCCTTTGGCCACTGTGATCAGGTTTTGCCATACAGTTGCATGTAATTTTTTACACCTTTGGAAATCAACCGGCCAGGTTAGTTTTTGTCTGTATATAAATGTAGTTAATGAAATTAAAAAAAAACCCTCTCAACTTAAAAATTGCCTTGTACTTAGATATGAAAAGCATCATATGATGCCTTGGAAAAAAAAAAAAAAAAATCATATTATTGAGATAATATATTTATTTGTAGTCAACAATAACAGTTAGAAACTTGTGTTGAAGCAGGCAAAAACATTTTTCAGAGACCATAAACATTCACTGACTTTTCTGTTACAACAAGTGGTAAAAGGGTGTTAAAATGTGAGATCACCTCACTGGGCTTGCACTGAAAGAGAGTATGGGTAGTAGGACACATTGTTTATTCCCCTACCCTTTTTAAGCCAAAAGACCTTATTTTATAATTCTGATTCATTTCATTTAGGATACAGAATTAAGTTAGCTTTTAAACTTAGAAACATGGAAAAAACTTGGGGAAAAAAATGGTGGTACCAAAAATGTAACTATAGACTGCTCTTCATCAACCTTCACAGCCCAAACAGACACCCTGTTCAAAACTCTAAAGCGTGAAATGGTCAACACCCTAAATCAGCAGCACATACCCATCTAGGCCAAATAAGCCAAGGTTAGTATCATAGAAAGAACTGCTGACGGGATTGGGCTCAAGGGACAATAACTTCTTCTGTTTCTTGTACTTCAGTCCTTTGAGGGATTTTCTCAATGCATACCCCTCTCTGACGTACTCACTTTTATTAGCAACTGGATAAGACTCTTGTCCCCACACTAACCCATTATAATCATTTCAAGTAAAATTCAGAACTACGGGGTAATTTTTGTACAAACAATTTCAAGGAAATACTTAAAACCGAAGTCACTTATCTAATACAAAACTACTAAATACAGTATTGCTGTTGGACATTTATTATCACTCCAATGATATTCCGGTAAAGGTTTTGAAGGTTCAGTAAAACGCTTCCAGTCTTCTGATTTTAAAAATAGCTTATACTGACAGACCCAGTATATGTGAAGCAAAGTGACTGGAAAATTTACCCTGGCCGGCTTTTACTAAATTGGGCCTGTATTCTGTATTTTCGCCCATAAATATTTGTTGTGGCTCCCGGTTTACAAACAAACTTACGAACAGCGTTGCAAGACTCATACTAATATAGTGAGCTCGTAGAATATGTTTAGGATAAGGAAGAGAGTATAAATAACTGAACTTGCCGAGATGCCGAATCACGATAAGTGAAGTCACCCATGAACTGTTCATACAAATATTATTGAAAACCTATTCTTGATGTTTGGACGCGGCAAAACTTAAAACCGAGCAAAAACTCATCGTCCTTCCATGTCTGCACTCTGCTCCATATTTGTTTTGAAGGAGAATGGTACTCAGTCTTACTCGGCCAAATTTCTTAACTAGGGCGATCATGTAAACTCGGTTCCAGACCTCTTTGCTAGCCCCCCCCCCCCCCCCCAACTCTTTAAAATTAACTACTAAATTAGATATCTAGTGTATACAATCACCTCACGTCGCTCTCACAGCTTGTATTCGAATGCACCGACTCGAATAATTTTTGTACTTTTCCCTTACATAAACTAACAATTGTAGCCGGAATGGGGAAACACCTACTGACATTTTTTGGCCTCCGTTTAGGCTCCTAATTGTTGTTATTATTTTTAAAACAGTGTTTTAGTTTTCCTTTTGTTTTTCTTTATCGTAGGATTTGCTGAACACATCTAGTCAATGAAGACAATACAATTGTGGTCAAGTACTCTTCTGTGAAGGCACAAACCAATCAATCTTTCTGTATTAAACAGCAACAAAGTTGGGCTCATCCTCGGTGTAAGAACCTGTTAAACTCAGCGGTGACGTAAAACAAAGAAAACAAAGAAGTCAACACAATAAAACCTAGAAAAACAAAAGATACAAAACAAAGAAAAAATTCACAGGTTCTTACACCGAGGTAAACCCCAAAGTTGCTTTTGTCATGCATGAGAGCCAGAAGGTGGCATCTAATTTATTTCTGATCAGAAGCTTTGTATATCACTTCTGAAGTGTATTTATTACTTCTTTCTGGGACAAATCAGTTGTGTGTTTGAGGGTCACTACATGTATTAGCTAGAGTCATGTGTTTAAGTTGGTTAGTGTTCTTCTCTGAAACGGTCTATATCTGAATCACGCATGTTGTTTTTCAAACCAAAGGTGGACTTATGATTAGCACTATTATTGCATTCGTTTCTTTAGAGATCCAAAGAAATAATGTACCTGTAGAAGGTTAAGAAGGTTCAACGACTCCGTTGTTGGATTTATCAGAGTTGATTTTTAGTTGCTTTTCAGTACTTCACCTTTTTACGAAACCTTTGCTTATAAGAACTCTAATTTCTCACATTAAAATTAGAGAAAAAAAGAATAAATACATATTATTTAATTCATGTCAGTGTCAGGTTTGTGACACCGTTTCATTAGCATTGCCTATCAAAAAATGTGCAATCGATGTAATGTTGTCAATGATATTATAATTATAGCGACCATCGATCAATATTTATTTAAATGTGAATATTGACGTGCCTGAATTTATAATTTTAAAAGGCATCTTCATACAATCATACAAGCTAGCGTGAGGTCAATAAGCAAAACGACTGCTTATCAAAATAAAACATAACGTAATAATACCGATAATACGAGCTTTTTGATCCATCGAGTGGCCGTTTATTTCTTGCCGACAAGGAGCCAGCCTTGCAGTACAGGCGTCTCGCTCCTCTCCGAAGACGTTTCGCCGACGTCGCTCTTGCGGAAAGTTCCAAGTGGCGAGTTGCGACGCCTGTGTTCGCAGTTTACAAGGAGTAGCGTGTGCTCGAAGACACGTTTTTGATGTCACACTGTTTCATTTTTCCGTCGCTATTTTAAGTCATTAAAGGACAAAATACTCATTAGTCGTTATCTAGGAGAGACTAGAAAATTGAATTATTTCTCTTTTTCAAAACGTAATTCCAGTGAGATCTCGAGGGTAGAAATAAATATTGCTTTCAGATCTTTGCTTCACAATAAATTGCAAATTGCAATTTGGTGCGAGATCTTGTAGGACAGAATTGGAGAAGTTGTTTATACACAGTGAAGGATTCAATTCAAATTAAGTTTACCTACCTCTCGCATAGAACATGTAATGATTCTTCGACGCAGCGTCTCAAAAACAGGGATATTAATAAGCTTCAAGAATCCAGCTTAATCCAATGTCACGTATATTATTTTGCTGGGGCAATGAACCAAATTATGCTCGTAAATTTCGTGATGACGTAAAAGGGAGGTTTTAAATAATACTTTGTGAAGGCGGTGCCCGATTTCCGCCCCCCCCCCCCCCCCCCCCCCGCCTCGATTCCAGTATTTCGCTCATTTCACGAACAATGGCTAGTAATCGAGCTTTTAATTTACTTGGTGTCGTTTCACTAGCCTGATTTTGTTTTGTTTTGTTTTTATTTACGTCTTTGGTGTCAATACAAAATCCCTAACGGCGACGATGCATGGACGCAATACATGCAGTACTGAGTTATGATTAACGGCATGCCCGCGGGCTATTTGTTGACTGATCAAAGTAGTTTGTCGCCAAAATAGAGTGGCATTGTTTTCTGTTTTAGCTAGCTATTTCATCAACGCGGCGAAAGAAAACTGGCGACGCATGAATTAGCATCCAAGCAAAATTACAATGTTAATGTGTGAATTCTGATGTCACTTGGCTTAGAACTCCAATCTTTCTTTTCTGAGATCGCGTTTTGGGTTGTTTGCCCTGCCTTTAAAAGAAATAATAAGTGAAAAGCGCTCGTAAACATTTACTGCTTTAATTCAAAAGGTTTTGTGCTACATTATCTCAAGTCATGAAAACCGTAAATTGTCTCGACTACCTGATATCTGGGTCGGATCTGGGTAGTTATTTACACAACACGTCAGAATTTCTGTCCAGCGTCGAGAAATGTCGTTAGCCTGCGAGCAAGCCCTCCATTTCGGGGATGAAAAGTAGACGCGCGATTCGATCAGTGAAGTTCGGTAATCGAACACAATCGAACCAAAAAATTTGCGTAAGAGTTCGATTAAGTTCGTTTTCCGAACTCAATCGAACAATCGAACTTAATCGAACGTTCTAAACTATCGATATCACTAAAATGGAAAAGGATTTCTTTGAAGAGCCCTTTAATTTTAGCGTGCAAAGAATCAGGAAAGCAGCAAAGAAATTACCAAGAGTCAGCAAAAACCAAAAAAGGATCAGGTTTCCAGCGAAAAATACAATACATTGACTGTACCGAACGTGGAGGAGGTCTCAGTGCCTGTGCCATCAACTGTGACTTTACAAGGGACGCTGTAAGGTTAAAAAAAGCAAAAACTATAATATTGACTCTATGGTTGTGGCGGCTGATTAAAGGATAAAGCTGTAATAAGGCAACATAGTCTTGTTCTTCCCGGGTGTTCTTGTATAAATATATATATATTTTTTATACCACACTGCTCCGGTATAACCACCCTAGAAAAAAGACACCCTAGAAAAAAGAAACATATAAGCAAAACACTGGCGCGCCACATTTTAATCGAATGTATGCCAACTTTGACCATCGAACTTAATCGAACTCAATCAAATAGTTCGATTGGGTTCGCTGATTACTAAAGTTTTTGTTGTTGTTGCTGTTGTTGTTGTTGTTGTGAGAGTTCGATTGAAGTGCGTTCGAAAACCGAACCCTGATCGTTCTATTAAGTTCGATTGAGTTTGCCATTCCGGAAAAAATCTAAACAGAAGAAAATACATACATGGAAAATAACTAAAAGGTAATATCTAGTATACACTGAGTATATGAAATTTAGTATTCCAACAAATAATAAAATAACCAAGTGGTAACTCACCATTCTTCCTTGCTTGAATAATGTCGTCTCTAATAGGTAAAAGAACGCTGGTGGTCGAATGACCCTTACGGTATTAATATGTAGTATATATCCTGGAGCACCTGTTTCTGATCGATGTATTCAAGGAGTTGACTTAAAACGAGTTCTTCATCGGACTTTAGAGATTGCTGGTAGGATAGCGATGGGTCGGTAACGATCAGATTCAACAGGAGACTCTAACATACTCTTAGGGTGGGCGAAACACGAGAAACCTTCGAGGCCTCTGGAAAAGAGCTGATTGAAATAAAACTGTTAAGGATGTGTGCGTCAGAGGCGAAGCTATGATATAAGCGCTTAGTTTAAGATACTTTGCAGGAAACTGATCGGCGACGGTTCAACAGTGAAGATCTCATGGTATAGTTAACATCTTCATTACGTCACTGTAACGAGGCGAACGAGGTGTAGGTTTAACACACGAGCAAGTAAGGTGCTCCTCAGGAAGGGAGTTAATGAGATCTAAAAGGAAGTCTCTAATCCCAGTCAGCAGTGTGATGTGGAGCTGAAGTGCTTGTTCAGGCCGTCCTGGTCCGCCTTTATTGGCTGGGGACTGGGATGTAAAATGCGATGTATGGTATTCCACAGTTCTCTGGGTTTATTAGATGATAGGGCCCTCCTGAAAAAAAAGCGCGTTTAACTGACTTGCTCTTAGTCTTGATCTTGTTGTGCACTTCACACAATTTTTTTCAAACACTTGCTGAGCCTCAGTTTTGTGCGCTAAATACCTAAATACATTCCGTTCTTTCTTTAGTTTCCTAATGTCCCCCTTGTTCAGCCAGGGTGCAGGGGGTCGCGTGATCTTAGTTCTGCGTAGAGGAGCGTGCTTGTCCAGACAAGATTTCAAAGAGAGAGTGAAAAATGTCTACTTTCTCGCTGGGATCGTCAACACTGTATACGATGCTAGAAGGAACAATTCTCAGCTTTTTCCTGAAGGCTGTCCCATCGAATTTCTTTTCACTCAGTTCCTTCTTGAAGGCTGGAAAACACACCTTCTATCATCGAACTTCTTAAACCTGAAAGACCTGCGTGGCAGGCATTCGAAAGGGACTCCAGAGGAAGGAAATTTGGGCACGAGACCGCGCGCGAGGGAGAAGGGGGATTAAGGTATTTTTGTGATTGACATGTTTGAAATTCTGACCGATTTTTGCATCTCTCTAGCGGGTGTGAAAAACGAAAAAGACAAAAGCGTCCTTGCAGGCCCTCTTTTCGCACTCCTTTCGCTCTTCTCGCGCGCCCAGAATCCCTTTCTTTTCAAACGCGTGCATGCCACGCAAGCTAAAACCTAAACAGCTTGACATATTTTTGTAAATCCCTTATAACGTAAGGATTACACGTCATAGACTGAACATTATTATGATACATTGTTTCGCAATCCGAATGAATGTCACTTGACAATGTCTTCTATCGAATACTAGCCCTTATAAACATTTTCTTTGAAAATGCTCGACGTTATGTGTCTTATGTATACTGTCTATTGCTGGTTTTCAGTGTCACGCCATTCAAGATAGATGAATTCAAAATAAAAATCAAAACAATTCGACAGCTTAAGTCCAGAATCTTGGAAATGAAAAGAGGTAAATATACAAAGACCCTCGGCCAAGATTTGGGTCGAAGGAATAATTTGTATACAATATATCCGAGGAAATGTTTTACCCAAATTTATAGAGCTTTGTATGGAGACGCCATGCTGGAGCTCATCCGGATGAGCTCCAACATGGCGGACGGAAACCAACAGAAACATCTGTCACCGAGTTTTGCTACAAAAGCATGAATTTACTCCTAGAGGAACTCATAAACATTAAAGTAATACTTTTTCTAATACTTGAACTGTTTAGATAGCAAAATTCCTCGAAAAAAGTCACTTTTTTAAACCTAAATGACAGCTCTCTCGGCCGTGATGTAAATGCTACGTCACGCAAAAGCTTACTAATAGAAATTCAAGCGTACTCTATCACAAAACCAAGAACCCTTTTGAAGCGAAAATTCGTTTGAAAATTAGTCTTTAGCTGCTCTAATACACCATGAAAGTAAAATCTCAGTAGGATCGATAGTTTTGTAGTTTGAATTTTAGTGACGTCATGTGAAAACAAGCAATACTTTGTGTGCGTGCAGCTTTCTGCTGTGTGCAGATTTGATAAAAATCTACATGAGGTAAATATTTCGAGAAATCTTGCAGTTTGTGCAAAGAGGATGTATTTTACGCATTAACTGGAAACTGAACTTAGTGTGGAAACATTTGGCACTTCATTCTGAGATGTTTCCGGAACGTTTTTCAGCTCGATCTTTCTTTTAGCAAGTGTCTCCACGGCTGGTTTAAAAGTGAAGTGAAAACGAGAACTCTTTGCTTAAACAAGAGTTTGAGATATCATAAGGCTTCTGCATGTAAGGAATGCTTGATTAAAGAATTTGATTAAATAGGATATCAAGAATAGTGAGGAAAGGAAAAAACTATGACGTCACAAAAAGTACGAAAGACACGGTAAGAAAAAACAACAGGAAAAGAAATGTTTTTAAACTGACGATCGATGATGATGTAACAATGACGTACACAATGGCACGTCATTCCTTACAGACTGTTAGACTGATAAGCTACCACAAACCTCTTACTTTAAGGTTTCATTACAAAAGCAGCTTTTAACATTAATGCTTTCGAGGTCCGATACCGATGGATTCATATTCTGAGCCCACCACATAAGCCCAAACCCCATATATCCAAGGGAAAAAAACAGTTATAAAGTCTCAGTCAAAACAAGGTTCAAATAAGAGCAAATTTATGAACAACTGAAATCAAGCGGAAAATACTGTTTGTTACTTTACGTGATAAGTATGTCCTGTCTATTTTTGCGGATTGCATTTTCTAAGACTTATGCACACAACTTCGCCACTCACTAGAGTATCTATTTTCTGTAGCTTTTGATATATTATAAAATATAAATCTTATACTGAATCCTCTTTTATACACTTGACGCTAAACTTAGAAAAATTTCGGGACCATTAAAAACGTAGCTTTCTTTCTGAATGCTTCAAAAGCTTATAATTTAAAGGCTTATGAACGTTCTATAACTAACATTAGATGAATCTTACGACTTAGCAACACATTTTTTTGTACAATGCATGATCAAGCGGCGTCAAAGCCAGGTTAACCGGGTGTATTGAGTTTTTCATATTTCAGAAGTAATCAACGAAAAACGCAGTTAGATAACTCCAAAACTGGTTTATCACGTAAATCTTACTAATTAAAAGTATTTTTTTGTTTCATTCACAAGCCTAGCCACCGTAGGTCCTTGTGGAGTAAGTACTTTCTCTTTCACAACTGAATTTAAAACAGATTGGCTGGGAACACTGATTCCATTTACTTGCAAACTCCCAGCTTGCTAACCTCTTGTATGTACTCAAAGCTGAGTTTTCGTTTGGCGGCTATATTTTCCTGTGGTGAAACCGTCATGAATAAGAATGATGACGAAGGTACATGTTCCTCTTCATCTTGGGCGCATTTCTTTTCTGGCATTAACTTGATGGGAACAAAATTGCATTCGGAAAAACTTGTCTCAGAACTGTCAGCCAAGCTTGTAGTTGGAACGTAATTTTGACTGATCAAGCTGACATAGAGTGGGTCAGGCTTACGGCTTCGATACTTTGAGTCAGTGTTTTGAGCAATGTGTTCCTGCTCAAGGACTCCGTCCCCTAGTTTAGACAATTTTTCAACCACATTCTCGACCGCACAAGGACTGGTCATATCATGGAAACTGTTTTGATTATCACTGCTTTGCGTGTCTTGGATTCCTAACAGCTTCCTTTCTTTGTCAGAAGCAGAAGTTACGTTGCTGGGCTCAACAACAGATGACCTCAGTACCTTTATCCTTCTAACCAATTCATGTGAAACCTTCTCATCTTTCCAATGTAACTTGTGAACGCGCGGCATCTTCACTCGCAGTTCAAGGAATTCAGGCAAATCTCTTTGGCTCAATATGGTCATGTCAGTTATTTCGTTATCTTCTTTGGCCATTCTTAAAACTTAGTCAGATTATCTGCCAAGTCAGCTGCACTGCCTCTAACACCTGCAAGAGCACGGCTTTGGCAAAAGCAAATCTGCAAATGAAATTAAGGTCGTAAACAATTCAAGAGTGTATTTAAGGGACGAGGTATTGATGATGTACCATTCGACATCGATACTGACAGCCTGTGTTACTTTACAGTTGAGTGTACCTCAAGCAAGTTCCAAAGTCTCAGCAGTTGCCAATTAAAACTCTCGAACTCTGAGCCTCTCAACTCTGACGTTTGCTATATTTAATTGCCGGGTTTAGCGCGCACGTCAAATAATAATTCTAACTGTATCTTTTCCTGGAAGGACGGCCAATATTACTGGTCATGTGATAACTAACCGCAGATTACATAGCAATCAATTTGCCTTCGACAAGTGTAAATTAAAGAAAAAAGAATCATAAATTTCAAGAAATACAGTTCACTGAAAACACTGAAAATGAAATGACCGTCTAACTTGGTGTAATGCAAACATCCGTCAGCTAGTGCTCTAAGCGACCACGGGAAGTTGTGAAAATATTTATCAACTGTTTTGGTGGAAAAAAGACTGCAGAACTGGACATTTGACTCAGTTCAAAGAGACTCTAGAGTTGACTTCCATATTAAAGACCTGACATTCGCCCACCGATGTCTACCAGAAAATCGAGGATGTCTACAAGCCGACAATAATATATAATCTCTAAATCCTTACCACTACGTTCCTCCCAGTCAAGACTGAATTCAAGCTGCTTCCCTAATAGGGTTTTCTCGACTGAGACACCTTTTTAAAGCCGTATAGTGTTGGACCAGCGTGAATTCTAAAACTAAGTGACAAGAATATTGCTGACTGTTTCTTCATTGTTATAGATAACCTGTCAATATTTATTGTTTATTTTGAAGTTACCGAAACTGTCGAAAAAACGAACTAACACAATAAGGAAGAGAAATTTACATTAATGGGTCATTAAAACCTAATTTTCCGATCGTTGGCCGAATCAAACCCCCCTGGCAATTTAAACCAAAGCAATTGAAATTTCATCCGTAAAATCTTAAAGTGGCCCCACAAGAAAGAAAACGACCCGGGAAATATCAAGATACAAGTTAACTGGTATCAAATAAATATAAATAAATATAAACCTTAAGGTAGCTTTTCTAAAGGCCTTACAGAGGTGACGCAGGTCACTAATTAACATTAACAATGATTCCTATCATCGTATTCAATTGAAAGTTATATCCGCCTGCATTTCTTCGCAACGGTGGTATTCACTGTGGTGTCCTAGTCATCCACGCGAGAAAACTATTCGAGATAAAACAGTTCTAGCTTTTTGTTATCTTCTACAGAAAAACTTGTTGTAATTAAAAAAGTTGTTTATTTGTCAAGTGGATTTAGGTTCACGGCACTCGCGTGCCGACAAGAGTCAACAAACAATATAGTGGCCGGCGAGTGCCCAAATGTAATAAGTTTCTATGGCAACAGCATTGGACCGGATTTTGGTCTCAACAATAAAATCAGCAAAAAAAGACCATCAGTTGACAATATAAATTATTGCTAGCTTTGATATGAACCATATTGTATTTCTTAAAGGGACTTTGTCACGAAATTTGTTTAATACATTCAAATGCAAATAGTGGGAATTGCCACTAAATTGAGTGAAACATGCATTAAAATAACCACGTTAAAAGTTGGAGGATGGTATAAATGACACAGCAAATACTAAAGGAAGCACGGATAAGCAAACGGGAAGAAAATTGAAACGGATTGCTGTTGTCGTTTTAAAAACTTGTTATAACAAGCCTAACAGTTTTTCAAAGTCCATTTTTGTTGTTTGTAGCGATTGCTTTAAATTAATGCTTGAGAGACTTTTTTTTGACAAAAAGCTGTGACAGTGATTTTGTCAATCACAGGTAATTATTATTATTACCATTATAATCATAACTATAACAAAACTGTCAAATCTGATTGGCTATCAAATGCCCTGATTTCAGCCTTAATTGGACAGTTTAATAGGACAGTACGCGTCATGCCTGAGTAATTGGACAGTACGCGCCATCACGCGCGCGCTTAAATGGCTTTTTTTTCACTGCTAGCAAAACAAAATTTTGAATTTCTTGTGTTTTGATTTAAAAATAGCCTATTATATTACAAATTTTGTTAAAGTTATGATTAATTGGTAACAGAATTTCGTGTCGTCCAATTCGGTCTGTAATCATACTCGTGATTAAACAAATCGGACTCCCGCTACGCGGTCGTCCGATTTTGTTAATCACTCGTATGATTACAGACCGAATTGGACTCCACTCAGTCCTGTTACTATTACTAATCAAATAGTAATAATAACAATAATAATAATAATAGTAGTTATTATTATTGTTATTATATTATTATTAAAAGAGCTTCTTCTTATCATTATTATAGGAGCCAAGTTCTTGTCATTACTATTATTATTAGGAGTTTCTTAACATTTGTTATTAAAGTGGAATTTCTGTGAGAATTACTACAATTACTACATGACAAACCAAAGGCACACGGTGCCGTTACACGCAGAAAGCAATAGAGAAGAGGGGCATTTACGGCATTGGCAAATTCAAGTTGAGAATTTCTTAAAATAAAAAAAAAAAATGTGCAACTAACAGCAGTCTAAAACAATTTTATGCGCGAAACTACTAATTTGGGGTAGAAGTTGGCACAAGTTAAGAGAACAGTTGGTTACCTACATTCAAATTCTCGTTTGCCGTTTGCCGTAAACGTGACTCTAAATTTGAAAATTCTCTAATTTGCTACAAAACCACTTAGTTTGTGTTAGTTTTGTGTTTTTGCGCCTGATAACTCTCTGCATTCCTTAACCATAAAGGGCATATGTTAGGTGTACTCTCTTCAGGCAACATACAGTATAGATGAAGTTAAGACGATAACTACACACTATTTTGCTTTCGAGTTTTTCAACCGACAAAGTCCAGTGAATAAAGGCTTTGTGTGCTTGAAAAGCCTGTAAACGATGTCCTGTTTTTCACTAAAGAATCGAAGTGAAAGTGTTTTATAATTTGTTCTAACACAAGATGTATTTAATCCTGATATTTAAGACTTAAACAGTGAATAACATAACCGGCTTCACGGAAGCCCCGTTAATTTTTTTGCGCCCAGCCCCCCACCCCCCCGGGCTACTGCGGGACATTTGCCTGCCTTTCCAGTCCCCGTGGGGATCTCGACTTTCGTCGACAGGGCCCGGGGGCCGGGCATTTTGCCAACCTCGGGGCTATTCTCGAGCTTTCGACGTGCATGCAAGCGGTTTCCTATCAGAATATAACTACACAGAGGTTATTACTGGAAAAAAAGCAGAAGTTGGCTCATCTGTCAAGGACAGTGGGTTGTAAAGGCATGTTCTCGATTTTATGCATGCATTTATTCATTGCTTATGAAGCCAGAATTACATAGCGAAAAAATAATAATATATATATAAGAAAATAAAACTTTAATGGCTTAGACAATTACTGGTTAGTCCAGTAGTTTACATTGTGGGCTTATCTCGAAACTCGGGAGCTATCAACGTGAATCAACGTTTTTTGGTTGGTGAATCAAATTTTGAGGAACATCCTTTCATATTTATAAAACTATTCATAACATATAACTTGACAGCGCTCTATAAATTTATAGCAATGCTAAAACCATAAACTGTTTCATGTAGTCGCCGCGTGAAGTCTTAATTAGAATCCTAGCGTTGTTACAAAGGAAAACGTTACTTGAAACAAAAATCGCACATTAAAATGTTTAAAACGGCACTATTCGACTGTGCGACCAATGAGAAATGTTGCAGCGTTGACGGAGGACGGGGCATTTGCCCTCTTTTTTTGTCCCCACCCCGGGGGATTTGACAGCTCAAGAGTCCCCATTCCCGACATTTGCCATCCAAGGCAAAAAAAAATAGTAATGCCAGCGGGTCAGCTCGGTGGGGGGTGGAGGGAGGGGAGGTGGGCTTGGCGCAGCTGGAATTGACTGATGCATAATACGGACACTTTCTATAGGTTACGTTCCTCCCGCGATGGTACCTAAATGTCTCGATTCTATTTGAGTTTCTTGACAAAAACAGACTCATGAAAAAAAAAATTATATCAACTTGGATTTAAACTTACTCACCTCCGAAATAAAGAGGAACTCTAACGTCACTACAGAGCAAAAACTCCGGGTTATGGGCTCCTGCAGATAGTCAATTTCAGAGGACATGAAAAACAATGCCTTTTCACAACTGTATTGTTAGTAGTTTCCATAGCATCGACATGCAACAGCTACAAGGGGGGTGGGGGTTTGGCTGAGGAGTGCAGATTGAATTTCACGCGGAGAGGGACCCACCTTTTACCAAAATCGCACTTGAAAACAGACATGTTCCCGCCATTTTTGTTCAGCCTGTTAACACTCTACCAACTAACTCTAACTCTAGTCACTTGCTTCAACTTCTCCCGAGAATATCTTTATCTTGTACACTTGAAACGAGTTCTCTTAGCCGAGTTCACAATCCCTCTTGCCGCCTAAAATATCGCCACTGATTTTGATATTTGCTATTCTATCTGTTGTTTTTAATTCTCTGTCGAATTCAATACCACTTTAAAGCGAAGACTCGCCGTAATAAGCCGACACCGTCAGGCGCTATTCCCATCATCCCTCGCCCCAACCCTCCCCTTCCCGTCCCTCGGCTCTCCAAAATACACATTACTTTCCTAACTGTAGTTATGGCTGGTAGAAATCATATATATTCGTCAAAGATAAAACAGTTAACAGAACGGGATGATTCACTTAACGATAATCCTTAAAGCTTGTAATTAAGTCAAGCGTTTTATGTCTCCAGTATGTGTGTTCAATTATTGTCCGCCTTCGCCTTCAATCCAATTTTCTTTACTGATAATTCAAAAGATGGTGACAACACCAATTCATATTTAATTACGGAGAACTGTTATTCTCTGCTTTAAACGGCCCAAACAACGAGCCCTTTATTTGCTGCACAATTAGTTAAAACGAGCTTATAATGAGGAAAGACTATGTTTGCAATCAAAAAAGTCTTGTTGCTACTGCAAACAGTTCCTTCCCTAAATTCTAGATACTGATAAGATTGCTGATTAAAAGTAAAGTTGCTAAAGTAAGTAAAGCAATTAAAAGTAAAGAAAATGATAGGTGTTCAGCTCATTTTCTTTATAAACCTGATTGAACTGTTAGAATCAGTACCTCAGTGAGTTGAGTTCCTGGGTATTTTGTACTGGAATCAATAACAAGAAGGAAACTATATGCATGGCTTACTGATTAGAGCGATTTTCGTATGACCTTGAAAGGAAAGCGCGCGAACAAAACAGAAACGACAAACGAAGGGAAATAGAGCGATTTGATTGGTTTATCGAACGGACAGACAAACGCGTCTGGCTTTTCATTTGTTAAGCGAACGCTCAGGTGAAAAAACTTCATGCCCGAGAACCTTCTAGATCTAGAAATCAACCAATACTTCGCTTTGACGTCATACTACAACACGATTGGCCAATCGAACAATGCCTTCTCCATATTAGGGTTTCTTTGGCGGGAAAACAAAGAGGCCATGTTTTGATCTTTTCATCCATTGGCTGATGAAACAAAGAACGAACACTTACCGAAACCTTTTTTCAAGGTCATACGAAAATCGCTCTAATTAGAAGTTAAGAGTTCGTCTGGAGACTGAGGAATAGATTAAGCCGGGCAGTTTTTATTCTGTCCCTTGAAATGCATGCCAGCCTTCCAGTCCTATTAAGCTAAAATAATTTAATGGAATGAGTCTGAAATTGTAGGTTGACATATAGCTCCTTTAATTTTATACCAACCGACCGATAAAGAAGGTAATCATACGCATAAAAATACTGGAAATTCAAGTGTTTGTAAGGACTCTCTTTTTCCTTGTTTTTGACTAAATAATCAATGGGAGAAAAAAGAATAAAAAAGAAGGCTGATGATATTTTTTTGGACACATAAAACGAGATTTTAAAATTTTGTTATTTTTATTTGCTTTTCATTCTCCTCTGCGGGAGATTACACAAACAATTAAAAAGAACGTTACCTTAGTGGTTAAAGACAATCATTGTCGTCGGCTACTTTAGCTGATTAGATAATAGCATTTAATTTCAGTTACAAAAGGATCCCTAGCACTCAATTTTAGGATGTTGAATGCTAAGAACATTTGCAAAGAACAAACGAAAATAGCGGGGTTCCCAGTTTAGAACATGGAATAAACAAAACAGAAATGATCATGCTGCGTAAAGCCCAAAGAAAAACTTTTTCCAGCTAATCATTTGGTTTCAATACTTCAGTACCGGATCTTCTGGCGCTGCTCGGTGAGGGGAAGGTGATTAATATAATCAGTTAGTTCAGTCCGTCAATTTTGCATCTTTTCCACTGAGAACGTAAGCTTTTAAATTTCACAAAATAGCTTTAGATCTACTGAAATTCTTACCGACCAAAATTTCAACGGCAGCCATCCTAATTCAGATAAAGTTTACTTCTTGAATATGTACCGAGTCTGTCGCAACCGGCTCTAATCATTGACAAGAGCCAATTAAACGTTAATGCCATGCATAAGCTCTCTTATTAACGTTTTGTTTTTGGCTTATAACAAGAGAAGAAAAGAAAAGAAAACACTTTGTAGTATTATGCCAAAAACTATTGACACTGCTAAGGGCTTTAAGGGTACATAGTCTGTATTTGTTCAGTCAGAGATTATCAGTTTGGCCAAACATTAACCCTAAACCATAATATTTGAAGAGGTCTGATTGCATACTGATTCCATGCACCTTTGTTGCGCATTCACTTTCAGTTCTTATTATCAAGATATCCCTGGATTTATTTTAAGGCTCAAAACATCGCTTACTTTTAAATAATCAAGACATCTTCCACCGTTTATACTATACCGAACATTGTTTTGTTACTGGAAAGCAGTTTTAGGACTGTGTAAAAGGAAACTAGCTTGTTATGATGAAAGGCCGGTGAAGGAGTCCGCCTGCAATTACGACCAGCTGTACGGACAAACAGCTTTTACAGCTCAACCAGTAACATACTGCATTCCCTAGGTATACCACGTTTAAGATTATTATTCCTGAAAACGAAAACCCTTCACTAACTTTTCATATTTTTTGTTACGGGAGTTTTGAGCATCAAGAAATGTCAAGGTGTTTTAATCCACTTCCGCGAATACTAGAAGAGCGTGAAACAAGCAGCGAACAACAATTTCCTGAAGTACGGAAGGTTTCCTGGACAGCTCACAATATCTCTCAAGAATGGCTGAAGCGAATGAGCTCCATAATTTCAGTGAAAAGTGACATCGAGTCTATCAACTGTGATGTTATTTCTGCCTCCAAATACAACGCTCTTATACACAGAGATATTAGCCGCCGCTCTCGAAAATGCCACGATGATATTTCTACCGTTGGTTGCCCTAACCAGGCTGGTACAAGTTCCAACGAGTCATCTATCGAAAAAACTTCAAGGCGCAAACCTGACTCGATGTATATATCTTTGGTAAGCAGAAGCACAAATGAAGTACCTGTTTTGCCGAACAAATCGCATGAGTGCACAGGATGTAACGAAATGGACCGGGCCGCATAAGCTCAAGTCATAGACAGGTACACAACTACAAATGAACCGTTTGGTCTGAAGCTCCTAAAGCAAATAAACGATTGGCTTCTTTAATTTTGGGAAGAATCCTGAAAAAAAGAATTGAAATTTCAGTCAATTGAAATGAAGATTATTGGCCTATGCTGCTACGTTTGAGCAGTATTTTAGGTCCCTCTGGTAATGTTCCTGATTTGAAATTTACTTCAATTATAATTCGATTGTGAAGATAATTGACCTTTGAACCAGTGTACCGAAGTTTGAGCACTAGTTTATTCTAGGACCCTAACCCGCGTCCTTAGCGCGATTTTACGTTACACGGGATGGAATTTTCGGTAAGAGGTGGGGGGGGGGGGGGGGGGGGTTGATTGATAACTACCTTTTTGGTTTTTCCCGAGACCCGTCTCCTCTTGTTCCACTACCACTTTGGACATGTTGGATAACAGCATTATCCCTGAGTCTGCAAAAGAATGGCCGAGTGGGCTTGGGAGTGTCCACAGACAAGCCTACCGGAATGGCCACCGACTTTCTTATGTAATTCTTTAATGAATTCGCAAAAGAAAGCAGAAACTGAAAACAAATCAACCTTTAAATTCTTTTTATTTGGAGACTGAGAAACTTGACAAGGAAATACATGCTTTATGTATATTTACAAAGCTAACTTATATAACTGTATAATTTAAAATACCCCTTAAAACCTTGAATTAATCGTTTGCCTCAATGCAAATAGCTACTAACAGTATTCTTCTCAGAAAAACAAAATAGACCACTACCACATGAGCAATTCATTTTCTGATATATATGTAGGCAATCAATGGCAACAAGAGAACATGATCTCTTGATGGCAATTAGGAATGAAACTTGGTCTGGAATTAAGTCTCACTTTAACTGCTGTTTCCAGACTTGAAAAACGACGAAAAGTTCGACATACGACTTTTTGTACAGGCAGGTAAAAATACAAATGTCTGTTAATCCCGAGTGATTTGCTCCTTGAAGCTAAGGGGGTGTTTACATGAGAAAACTCGCACCGGCGCGAGTTTCATACCGACATGATTTGGTATCGCGTTTACATGATGACTGGGTTATTTCACATATGATCTCGTTATTTGAAGGTACACTTCATGTTGATAAAATGCACGTATGATTCAAAATCGCGAACATTAGACCGATTTCACACCGAAACGGGTGGTCGTTTCGTGTTTACATGATACCGTTGCGAGATTTCGTACTGGAGTGAAATTCTCGCCCCGGTGCGACAACCGGAGTGAACTCACGCCGGGGCGACTCGCGCCGGCATGACTTTTTGTGGTGGTATCATGTAAACAAATGTAGAGCCATGAGAGGGAACCGGAGTGAACTCGTCGCGGCGCGAAAGTCGCCCCGGTGTCATGTAAACACCCCCTAAGTACTAGACAAGCAGCGGCAACAATACCGTACTTACTCCGTATAATTGAAAAACAAAACAAATTAAATGGGTAAAAAGTTGTTCACCGTATCTTGAGGAAGTTTGGCTTAAAGGGATACAGTCAGCTTCGAGACCTCGCTGGCCTGGACACTAGTTTTGTCACTTCCTCAACCTGAAATCAAAGTTACGCGTCGTAGACATCTACAAAATCCGCTTCAATCGTGCTTTGTTGCTCTTTTGATATTCGATCCTTTACTCAAAACCTGTTCCTGAATATTATTTTACTAATCTTTTAAACGTATTTTATTGTATTTGGCTAAAACAGATTGAATCAAGTATCCAATCGAACATGAAGGTCTGCCGCTCACATCTACGGGCACAGTTACATCTGCAGCGGGATATACTCTGAACTTCCAGACAACTCACGTTGGACGTTTTGTCGTCCGTTCGAACACAAAAGTTTCCGTGGTGAAAATGCAATGCATTTCAGGCTTTTACAATTTTTCGCCCTACTCTGTTTACAATCAGCGGTGAGAGATTCGCTTGTATAAGAATCCCTTCGGCTGTGTTGTGTTCCTTGCTTTGTTTCATGCATGAAACCGCTGATCAATGAAATGTAGGTCGAGTCTGGCTTGCGGAATGTAGAGCTCTCTTTTTTCGAAGAAGCGGGATCGCTGCTAACTTCATCTGCGAGTCTTATCACTGCCCTCTCAAATGATACAGACGCGTTCTGACGCGAATCCTCCAATACTACTCGCTTTTCACCCCCGGTGAACTTCGTCAAGGGATAGTTTACAGGATGAAATGGCCCTCGAGGTTTGTCAGTAGCTGACAGAGAAAAGCTTTCTGTACTAATCTTCTCAAGCGAGTCATGCGAGAGCTTGTCAGTCCTTTTAACCTTTTGTATTTGCTGAAGCTGTGTTGTAATTTTCTCTTCTGTAGTTTCGTCTTCTTCTGTTACACAAGGTAGCTGATACAAAGGTTTTATGAATGGAAAAGAGTTCGAGCGCGGACGCCTTCGTCTAACTTTAATTACTGGAGCCGCAATCAAAGTCGACCTCAATAAATTTATTTTGGATAGCCACTCCTCCGATAGCTTGTTGTCCGCCCAGTTTATCGTCTGAACATGTACACTGGAAACACAACGGTGCGCTTCTTTTGGCGTCTCTTCCACTGATTCATCTTCTTCTATAACCCTCGGTAACGGATTCCAACGTTTTATAAACGGGTAGGAATTAGAACGAGGTCGGCCACATTTGGTTCTGTACCATGATACATTGCTAACTTGCTTCACATAAGATCGAGAGAAGTTTGATGAGCATATGAACGATGATGAGGTTTTCAAAACGGTTCCTTGCTTATCAGGAAGCAGTAACGGATTTTTTCCAACGTTTTGTCGTCTCGAGCAATTTTCCTCAGCGGGACAATTGGTGTCTGCAATGATCTTCATTTCTGCAATGAAAAATGATGCCAGATTTGGTTACACGTCACATCAGATTTCATTGATTATCCAACCCAGTCCTACTTTTGGCGACCACCCAGAATACTCTGAATGAAAGTCATTTCAGAAATTCGCGATAACCCTGAAAAAATGATCCCATTCAGAGTACGGAATATTGCGAATGAAAATCTCGCGGCAACGAACTGCTTTAACAATACTTTGTAAAAATCAGTTCACAGTTTTTAAATTGCTTCTTTCGCGTGATAACTTCTATTTAATATTGCTGAGCGACGCGCACGGCCTTTGCATGACCAGAATGAAAAGAAAAAAAAAAGTTAATTGCGTAACAGTTGCGAACTCAGATGCAAGTGGATGTTACTAAAACGGGGAACGGGGAGCGGGGAACGGGGAACGGAAGTCTGGGAACGAGTAGTCAGCGGTAACCTCCATAAAATCCAATATGGCCGATGATCGGTGAAAGAGAACCGTCGAAACAAACTTAAATAACGTCGCTATTTTACTTGAACTAATTATGCTCATGAGGTGCTTGAAAGAATACGGAGGTAATGACATTTTTCACCTTTTTACGTTGCGTTTTACCGAACAATCATCCTTGGGAAACAAAATATGCTCCAACAGCAGTTGAGAGAAGCCAATCGGGACAAAAACTCTCAAAGCACATGTACAGCCTTATTTGGAACTCAAGTGAAGCTATATTGAGTCTAGCCCACAAAGCAATGAACTACTTTTCCATGATAGATAACATACATCGAAGTAGCCAGGTAGCTTGCGTGCAGACTTCTCCTACTTCCTTTGATAGAGATGTCTGCTTTGAAAAATGTTATTGACCATGTCATCACATAATTACTAAGACTACTTTAACAATCTGGTTCTGCTTTTAATATTATTAGATCTACTACACTGCATGCCACTAGATACGCGAACGATTTTCACCTTCCTTTTTGTAGAACAAACCTTCGTAAATTTTCTGTCAGTTTCCAAGGACCTACTTATGATAACTCTTTAGAAGATGATATTAAAGAATCTATTTCTCTCCACTCATTCAAAACGAAATTGAAGAAAAAATTTTATATGAATTATTAGTTATAAATCTTGTAGTAAATAGTTACCGTTCTTCACATGTCTGATATTATTTTTATACTTATTGTTACATGTACCATACTTTATATTTTGTCAACTCAGTCTATGTAATTAGTTAATTTATACTTACCTTCATTGTATTTTACTTTCGATCCTGGCCTTACTGTTACTGTTAATTTAATTTTACTCTGAGGGAGCCCAATGTCTATAAGCCTCATGGTTTCTTTTTGGGCTTCCTCGCCACTTCCATTTGCTTTTGTGTAACTGTCTTGTTTTATCGTTATTTATATTTTGTGGTAAATCAAATAAAGTGAGTAAAGTGAGTAAGCATTCACGATATTGAAGTGTTTCACTGATCCATGAAAATAAAATAATATCATTTTATTATTCTGAGATGAAACAATTTTTTTCAGGTCAGTTCGCCCAGTATAGACCAGTATAATGACCATAATGGAACCAAATTCACTCAGTTTCCTCACCCTAATCAGTAAACTTCAAAGTCGTACAGTGGCCATTTGTCTTTCTGCAAAATACTCCGATGACCCTTTCCTGAATCAAAACCATTGGATTGTATTAAATGCAAGATTCTCACTCACTGCATTCTTCTCTTTTAATTTCTTTGATACTGTGCTTCATTAAATAATTTTTTATTCATTTAAAAGCTTCCATCCCCTTTTTTTAAAATCCCGATATGTTAAAAGAAATTATGCTCCCTGGAGGGGAAATAAAATTAGGGAAAATGGGTAGCAAGATCTGTTCCGTTATTTTACATGAAACATTGAGTAAGTGTAATGTGGCCACTATACACATACAGTTGCGCGTGTTTACTGAAAAACATATTCGCACTCCAATCTTTTGCCTCCCGTCACTTGTGTGAGACCTTGGACTCTTTATTTCCACCTTCTAATGAGCTGCCAACCTCTGCAACATTGATGATGTGATGCTTGATGGTAGGTGCACTGCAATATTACTGAATTAAGCTGATAAAGCAGCTTGACAATATTAACTGGTTTAAAGTCACTGACATATTCAGTTTTACACTGAGCTTGAAATATTTTTCTCCACAGTAAAAATAACGTTCATTAAAGAGAAGTGGAGCTCCCCTCTGCAAACACATTAAAGGATTCCCCCTAGAAAAAAAAGAGGCATCCAGAGGGCTAAACAGAGGAAGTGTACTTCCCATGCATATTTTAACAGCTAGCCTTTAAAAAGTACCTTCCAACCAAAGTACTTCCCCATGTACACTTGCAACACTTAATATTGCAGCTCAGTTGTGGTTCACTTTTATCCTAAGTTTGAATTTTAATCTCTTTGTTTTAAACTCATTATTACAAAATTCATATTACCGTACCCCCAAACAAAGGGAAGCAAAATTTCAACCATGGTTATAATAAAATAAAACCACAGCATAGCCATTTGCTCTAAAACAACTGTCATCTTTAAGAGCAAGGTATGGTTGATATTCCTGGCACATTGCATGTTAATATGTTTAAAGTTGCCTTTTATTGAGGTATTAAATAACCTGATCCATCTTATCTTTTCACATAATACAATTTGCACTTACCTCTCATCATAGGTTTGTAAATATAATATTATTAGACTTACAGTTTTATCTCCTCGCCAATATGTTTTAATTTGGGCCTGAAAAAAACGCTTCAGCTAGGAAGGAGCTCCACTAGTACTGCCACACTATTACTGTCGAGGAAATACACCTGACTCCTTCGATCTACGTTATCTTTCAGCATGTATTTAAGCCAAAACCCTACGAAACGCGTCAAGCAAAAGTAGTTCATTGCTTTGTGAGTTAGACACCGTATAGATTCGCTTGAGTTCCAAATATGGCTGAGCTTTGAGAGTTTTTGTCCCGACTGTAGCTTCTTTCAAGTGCTGTTGGAGCATATTTTGTTGTTCAGTAAAACGCAAAAAGGTGAAAAATGTCATGAAATTATTACCTCCGTATTATTTCGACCTTAAGTGTTGTTTCGACGCTCCTCCATCATCGATCTTACCGGGTTCTTAATCGGCCATTTTTTTTGGATTTTTATGAAGGATACCGCTGACTACTGGTTATTTTACTTCCGTTCCCCGTTCCCCGTTCCCCGTTCCCCGCTCCCCGCTCCCCGCTCCCCGTTCCCCGTTTTAGTAACATCCGATGCAAGTACATGCTATGCTGGAGATTGACCTTTAAATTTTGGATTCTTATAAGCGGGTCGTGATCAGTAATCTTAAATTCAAAGTCCAAACAGATGTGAGGCAAAGAATAATAATGACTCTACATACTGACTGGCTGGCGTAACAAGGTAGAAGTGATTCTCCTCTCTTCGTTATGTTATCGCCTTGTTTTTCTTGGCAATTTGCGTTACTGTTTTTTTTATTTTTGGTTTAGGGTGTAATCAACGTCTCTATGATGAAGTGCAGCCATTATTCTGATTTGAATTGGTTTACTCGTATAGCTCCTAGCTGGGACTGAGTTCCTCCTCAGTATTCGTCAGTACAATATGCTCATCCAGCCTGTTTCGAGAGTGCAACAGCCGAAATTTGCATGAAATTCTTAAACAGGATATGACACCACTTGAATTGTTTTTATTTTGGATATTTTTTTCTTTCAAATTGCTTTAGGCTAAAGGTAAAAGGATTAAATGGGCCAAATCCCTCGAGAAATGTCTATCGGAGATTATAGATAACACTGCAAACTTTTAAGTTTAGTGAGGCGACAGTGAAATCAGTTTAGCGAAAGGACAGATGAATATATATCAGATGGATGGCAAATTAATGTTGGCCCATTTATTGGGAAGTGATAAGCCTATCGAGGTACTTCAAAACGTGACATGGATATTGAGCAAGAAACATCGTAGCCGAGCAACAGGGGAGAGAATGCACGATGGGAAATTATTGCGGTCTTTCTGACTACGTAATGGTGCATTTTCAACCAGGAACTTGAAGGATAGTTCAGTTTTCGGTCCACTTTGTTTGTAGGCTTTCGGTTTTGTGTGTCACAGAACAGCTATTATACTGAATATTGGTCGCGCGATGTTACTGCATCAGAGGGATTCTTTAGGATCGGTCCGTGCGAAAGATGCCAGTATTAAAATTAAGGAAAAATAGTGAAGTCATCGGGAAAAATATAAACTAAAACACAAAACGTAAACCATAAAGCAATACACTACACATGCAGTGGCCTATACCGGTACAGCCTTAAGGCTGGCCAAGGGCAATGTGTCAAAAAAATTTGAAGTTTTAAAGTTGACACAAACGGCAACAATAACACTAAGTCAAATATAGAATCGTCTGTCCGTAACTAAAACAATAAGAACCGCATAAATTATATCATATATATTTGCTTAATTAAATTTGGAATTTGCTTCTAGGTTTGGGGTTCTGATGTTTTGATGTGCTTTTTTAAATTTTATATTTTTTCAGTGTGAATACGGGCAGGAACTCAACGATTACCACACTACGGACCCAGCATTGTACAGAAGTTGTATTAATTCGGACCCACGACCGCGAAACTAAGGAAAACTAAGAGCGTCTCTGTCAGACTTTGTGCTGTTGATATTTACTGCCACGTTTCTGCCATCTTCTTAATTCAGTTTTCGGGAGTACACCGATCTTTTTTTAACAAAAATGAAGGAGATTGAACATAAGACTGACGTATTTTCGAATTGGTTTGTTGTAGTTACTTTACTAGTGGCACCAAAACAAAAAAGTCGAAGTAATATCACAAACACGAAGAACGTGGAAATCACTATAATTATATAACAAGAAGGTCCAAGACAAATAAGATATTCCGCATGAGCATGCAGTAATATTGTTTCAATTTTGCCGATCAAAATAAACTGCTAATTTTGTTTTGCACAAAAATCTCAATTAATCGGCCATGTCGCCTTCTTGTCCTTGGTTTACCTGGGAAAAAAAGGGTTTTTGAACACAGTGCGGTTCGGGGACAACATTAGAGATTTTGGAAAACGTCAAAGAAGCCGGGGTTAAATCGCCCTTACACTTGGCCTTCACATTTCAGTACATTGCGCATTTGGACACAGGTTTGGAGATAGATCTCTTTTTTTGGGGGGGGGGGGGGGGGGGGGAATTCCATCGTCTTAACTAGCTTTCAAACTGTCTTGACTGCGAAAAACACTAAATCCGGTTCAGTAATTTACAGCTGGATTTAACTGATACATTACAGTGAAGGGTATAAATATGCTTTTATCACTGCTGTAGACACTGTATGCTATTTGTACTTCTGAAACATACTAAGTCAAAGAAACTTTATTTAACTTGGGAGGTGGCGCTGGGCAACGAAAGACTTAGGCTAGTCGGGATCAAGTTAGTCTGGTTTTGGTTTGAAATTTCCACAGGCTTCTATGAATAATAAATGATAATTATTAACTGATAAAATAAATATGATATGATAACAATTTTTATTAACCGTTATTATTCTTAAAATAGTGGAAAAACTTTAAAGACACTGCTTCGTCAAGAAAAAAAAAAAAGAAAAAATCTTTTTATTCAAACTGGTTCAGTGCACAGTAGCAGCAAGACACGGTTACAAATTACAAGCATTTTCAAAGCGCGACAAAGTTTTGCTTAAGACTAGCCTAGAGCACACAAGACAAATCAGAAATCTAGTATTTTCATGTAGTTGTACGGTTATCGCAATTTCTTACGTAATGTATTTTACGTTTGCACTATTTCTACATCGAAAAACTGGAAAGAAAATAAATATAAATATAGGACAAAATAAAAAAAAATAGAAATGAAAAGTGTCAACGGGGAATTAAAGGAAAAAATATAACCGACGACTGGTTCAGTGCTCAGTACCACGCCAGACATTGTAACACAAGAGGTGTTCAAAACGTGACTACGTTTGCTCACGATTCCTAGTGCACGCGAGCGGAACTTGTAAACTTAGTATTTTCTTGTAGCATCGCGATTATCGTTATGGCTCATATCATGTCGTTTTTTTTTTTGGTTTATTTTGTTTGCGCACGTCTTATATCTAAAAAATACATATTATAAAAAATGAAAGTGTTAAGACTGTTAAATGGATAGAAAATAACAGGCGAAAATTACTTAGTTTTCACTGCATGGTTTCCACCGGTGTCACACTTTGGACGCTAGAGAGCGGTGCTTTCAACGGTATGCAATACGTATTAACTTTACGTTCAGCATTTTCGTCTCATTAGAAAATGTTATGGCTTACCTGCAAGAAGAAATTTCCAGATTTCTTTGGGTACCTTTAACGGCACGGTGGAAAACGGAGATCTTTACTAAAAAAATCGAACGCGCGCGTTCCAGTTTAATATGTACTGGAGTCGTGATGCTTGCACTCCAGCTTAAATATTTCCAATTTGCAGATTATTGACAGACAGGTCAAACAATGGGGTGATGACAGGTCTATTAAAGAACACCCATAGGTATCGGCATAATTGATTAGACACACTGCAGCCGATAGATGCTGAGCTTATTAATATGTTTACAGACGGTAAAAAATACCTTTTGTCCTCTTTCGAACCATCAAAAATTGATGTCAATTAACATATTGTTCAGGTGTTCAGGTGTGAGTGAGTTATATATAGGAATAGATATTTTTGTATTATTTGTTTTGAAAAATCTTCTACTATTCAGTGCAAATGACGTCTCTCTTACTGAAATTTGTCAATATGAATCGCCAAAAATATACAAAATTTACTGATCTGAACAATACTTCTGGCTATAAAATTTTTAAGCCCGTAAATACTGCTTTAAAAGTATAAGAAGGCGAAAAGTAGGTTAACCATCGGTTTCTTATTTTAGAGTGAGAAATATGGAAATCAGAGTGCCCCCGCATAATTAACTTTTTTTAAAAAAGGAATTCGTGTTCAATTTTTTAAAACCCACGAGACAGCGGGATGTGTTTCGTGATCACGTACAGAAGTTACTCCGCACGAAACAAATTGATCAGCGATAAAGAAAGTCATGCATGAGAGATATGCGCGCACGGAAGACAACACCATTATAAATGCATATATTCTTCGCGGTTTGATGTGACAGGTTCAAGTATTTTCTTACCAAAAGGGCATATAACATCTAGTTTAGTTCTCGTCTGAGGCAGATGGCTTGTATGTTGTAGTTACATGTAAAAGCGTTACTTAAAAAGCAATTAACACACAGACTGCATAGATACCACGCTCTCTGTATTTTTGGTTTTTGACTGATGTTTATTTGAATCAATTTCCTCTTTCTCCCTATTGTTTATCCGAGAAACATTTATTACACGGTACGAGCTACAGTTCCTGTCAGAGTGTCGGAAATTCAGCTCTTTCCCTTCATAAACCATTTTTCCTTCTTTTCCATTAGATGTAACAAAAATTAAGCCCTCAATAAATCTTCTAATTTTACTGAAGCGAACTACCGCAGACCTTCATCTACATACATCTGTACTTGGATTACTCAGCGATTTGAGACTTGAATCTGTTTTCCGAGCTTTGCAAAGGAACTTTGACGGCTACCCTTCGATCTTCCTGTAATTAAGCCACTCACTTTGTATTAGGTGAAAGGAACTCTGAAATGACTGTAACCTGCGATCAGGCGGTCCTTGTTCCGTTTAGGTTAAACTACGAAGATCGGAAAGGGCCTCTGTGCTCGAAGACATGTACGTAAGGAGAGGCTTGTTATTATCAAAATGCAGAATATTTCTTGGGAAGTACGTTTAATTAAGGAATCACATTACTGAATGAATTAATCTCTTTTCTAAAAACTTTCCTTCCCTTTTTTTCTCTCCCTTTTTCCTTTCCTTTTTCTTCTTTTTTCCTCAGCTCGGACTGTGAAGGAATAGCACTTAGCTTTGAAACTGTAAATAGTTGACGTTGAAACCCGACATTATTTATTCCAAGTTTTGATGCACTCTTACTGCAAACTTTTAAATAAACTTGGAATTTTTCCAATCGAGAAGAGCCCCTCCAACCTCTATGGGCAAGAAGAAGCTAAAAATGAACCCGACATGATGCAAAAAGCGTGATTTTTTAGTCACAAATTAGCGATTGCGATCTGCAAGTTAACATCAAAAACCTATCTTCCATTTATCCATTCATCTTATCACGGTGTTAGACACGAGTATAAACCATAAGAGCATAGAGCCGGAGGCATTTTTTGCGCGCCACAAGTTTTCGAATGCTTTCTATTTTACATATTATTTTTACATTTTCTAGCTGTGTGCCAAGTTGAAGCGGACTCACGAAGTTAGATGAAGCAGGAGGCGGGGGAGGCTATGAAATGAGCGTTTAATGATTTTTCGGAAATCTCATGACCTCTCACACGTGTGTTTCGCCTTTTTCACGATTGAATACTAAAAATAAAGTCACGAAAGCGGAAAACGGACGTTTAGTTACACCCGTTTTTTATTGATAACTGTATAGATATTTACGAAAACATCACGATCAACGATTTTGAAGGCAGACGGCGTGTTTTCAGAAATAAGAGTACCGTCTATCATTTCCCCAATCGGTAAATGAATTTTTTTCGAAGGAAAAATATAGAAATATTTTAGACCGACATGATCCGGCCGCAAACGGCTCATCGGCAACCGTACCACGTTGTAGCTTGGAGGATTTGCTTTAAATATTAATGCAAGGATCGATGAGTATAAACTTGACAAGAAAATTAAGGTCACTGGAAAGAGGAAAATATGCTGATTCGCTTTGTGGCACAATGATGCCTGACATAACCAAGGGAAATAGCTGCCAGCCAAGACAAAGACTTTGAAAGTATTTTACATAATTGTGTTATTCTAACAAGTAAAAACGTGGAAGCAGGAATCCAACTAATGGTCCCGCACATGGTGCATTTGCCTCTTGTAGTATACATGTTTACCGCTAAGAATACAATGTCAGAACAAATAACATTATTGAATGTCTTCCCCGTGGGTAAAGGTGACACTTAAGTTACATAACCATATAGCAGTAACACCAAAATAGAAAGACGAAAAAGTAAAAACATTCCAAAACCAATCTTACAAAATGCCAACTTTTCCTGTGACAAAAGAACGCTGAACTAATACATAACATCTGCAGTTTTTAAAAATCAGGGTTCGTAGGACTTCATAAGGTTATAAGACTTGTCGTACAACACGCACGTACGACGCACGAGAAATACGTTACATACTCCAAATAGTTTAAGAAATAATTTCAGCGAAAATTAGCTCGAACTTGACTGGGAGCAAAATCAATTTTTAGTTTACTTGTTGTTGAATGACAGTCTGCCCAATTTTGATAAAGTCTAGTTTTTTACGCCGTATCACTTTAGTTGTAGACCTTTAAGGCGTCGTCAGCCAAATGTAGACAAATATTTTCTCCGAGTCCACTATACAAGGTTAACAAAATAAAAAGTTTAGCCTTTCCGATTGTTGGACATAATTATATTTATTGCGGGCGACAAGAAGAGCCCGCAAGCCTAATCTCCAGGTTGTTATTACGCATGCGTTGCATGTGTGTAGCCAGTATTCGTTTGGACTTCCACTAAGAATGAATGGAATGCACAGAACGCAATTTGATCACGCTCTTCTCTACCTTTAGACTGCTCAAAGTCCCCTATTTTTCCGTAAGATGGTCGAGATCAGGCGCTTTGCGTTACGGAGGGGGCGGGGCGGATGGGAGGAAGCGAGAAAAATAGAGGGACTGTAATAACATCACTGCAGCAGCTCGCGTTCAGGAGGCGTGACAGGAATTTCACGTCTTTTACCATTCATTAATTGAGAAACTCCGCTGGTGAGGAAAAACATGCCAGACACATTTAGCATCGATTTCGCGTGTTTACAAATATCGGGACAAATATCTCCTTTGGAAACAGTGATTTTATACAGTTTCTGGGACATTCCTCCAAATAAAATCGGCAAACAAGAACAGGAGAAACATTTTTCTACTCGAAGCGCTAAGCATGCTCGCTTCACCACATATTAAAATGGATAAACCTCCCGATAAAAAGCCAGGCATTTCTGACAGGTCGTCTTTTTTGCGTTGGTGTAGCGTTAAATTTCAATTCGTTTGGCAGAAACTGTGTTACAGCATTCCCCTAGCCGGGCTGCTTCAAAAGCATGTTAGCTTACGTGATTCATCCGCAAAATTCCAAAAATCCTTCGTGTGTTTGTGCAAGATGCCTTGTGGTAGTATTATGAAAGCGTACGTTTTATAGAAACGACGACTTGTCAGTATCGGCAACTTAAACTAATCGAGTTGTCAACGCAAATTAACATCTATTATCTAATGACCAATCAAACGCCTGCGTTGCTGGTACAACGCACTCCGTGAACGCGAGCTGCAGTGATGTTATCACAGTCCCTCTATTTTTCACGCCCCTAGAGCTAAAATCCCCGACGCCCGCCCCCTCGGTACATTTGAAAATCAAGATGGCCACCATTAACGATAATTAAAACGCACTACATCTCGATGATCACACGAAAAAATAGAGGACTGTGAACAGTGTACTCGACCTCCTGCCCCTCGTAGTCTGATCACGCGTGTTTTGACCATCTGTGGAGTGAAACGTACGCAAAGCACAGCGATGGAGCAAAACCGTTTGGACCTCCCATCGTTGTCGCGCGCACCCCGTAACCTTTAGTTATTACTAGATTTTATTTATATTTCGTATTTCTATTCGGTCAGCTTTGGTCTAGGGCGGCCCCATTATTCCGCGCAGACTCGGGTGACGTGGTTCGAGCGTTTGTGTCACCGACATGCATCGAACGAGAAGGCCTGGGGAGACGCCGTGCGGTGACTAGTGCGCAATTACTTTCGTTGTGGACGGTTTAGGTGGTGCTCTGTAGTTTGTTACTTGAATGACCCAAGTAGTCGTCGCCTACCGCACGGCAGGAGCAGGGCGTGTGATGGGAAGCTAAGGAGAAGAGATGAAGATTTCCAGTCTCTCTCCCTCGCTTTGCTCCTTTCCATCACACCCCGCCTCGTCACCCCGTCACCAGGGAGATAGGGAGCTTTGGTGTCCCTTTCAGGAGTAGCACAAATATGACCACAGGACTGAGGCAACAGAATTAACATCTGTTTTTTTAGTTCTCCTACAAACGCGTGAATTCATCACTTGAGGAACTCATAAAGATTAAAGTAATATTTATTCTGAGACAAAGAACGTTTAGATAGCAAAATCGCAAAATCGGTAATGCTTTCAACCCATAAATTGAGCTTTCCCGGCGGCCAGCTAGATGCTGCGTCACGCAAAAGTCTGGAAATTCCAGCGTCCCCTACCGCAAAACGAATGGGGCAATCCAAATTTTGAGGGGGGAGGGGGTGGTCTATTTTAGTGGGGATTTTACCTTTCTTACAAATATTTTAAATTTAATATGTACTCTTATAAAATAACTAAGATAGTACGCGCGCTCTGATTGGCCGAGAGGAGTGTTTGCATGAGAGTATGTAAACATGGTTTGACGTCAAGATGTTTTGTTTTTCGCGCGCTAATCACGCAAGCACGAATTTGAAAAAGTTTTCGAGTTCAAACCTCGACAAGTTTTACTCTATTTATCCATTCCTTCGTCGGCTGAAACTTGGAAAATCGTTACAAAGGGGTGTCAATTTTTTTTCGCTTAAGCTGACATTCTAAGCGAGAAAACCCGTATTTTGGAAAGCATCGTTTTTGCAAAACAAAGACTGATTACGCGTACAAGCTTCGTGTACAAGACTTTGCGACTGGTAAGAATTTCTCTTTTAATCAATGTGTTAAACAAAGGAGTTTTGCTTTTTTTCTGGGGAAAGTTATTTTATAAAAGCAATAGAAAACGTTTTTCCTGCGTTTGCATAGCCTGATATAAACACTCGAGACATAACTGTCTCGAATTCTCCCAACCCCTCGAGTGTTTATATCAGGATATGCAAACGCAGGAAAAACGTTTTCTATTGCTTAAATCATTAGCATTCATTTTCCATTATTACTAATGCGTTATCTCTGTCACGTGACTTGCCACACCCATTTTTTTGACTTTTTTTATTTCAATCCAAATTAACACCACTTTATAAATTTAATTCCTATTTGGCAATGACTATCAACACAAGGTTTGTGGAATTAATCGGGGTTTTCTTAAATTATATACATGTATTACGCTTTGTAACGTTCCTTGTTAAGAGGGAGACTGGGACTAGAGAAAAATATATAATAATCAATAAGGAATGGATCATTTCACAAATCCCCGATCAATTTAGCTTATTTGACTGTAAAGGAAGGAAAAACGATTGTGGTCACAATCATTAAAGTGGCGTAATCTGCAAAGTCCAAATTTTGCATAATTATGGTGTGACTGGTTATGTGATCTGAAAAAAGTGGTTCTGGTATTAAGCACAGCGGTCTAAGGTTAAAATGAAGGAAGATACTGGAAAAACAAGATCAAATCATAGAACCCCGTACGTAACGAGGGCCCATGCCTGATAAAGGAGTTTAGCTGCTACAATACGTCCTGAAAAGAGAAACTCAGAAGAACCAATACTGAGTTCCTTAGTTTGAATTTTGGTGACATCATGTGAAAACCGAGAGTTGAACAATAAAAAACAATCAATCAGATCAGTCACCCAGAAATCCTGCAGTTGTACAGTGTCACCTAGTTTTGCTAAGCCGCATGTACGATGCAAATTATATTAATCACCGAATTGAGTGGGCGTTTCGGGTTTTCTTAGAGAAGAACACAGCACTCTTCGGTTCTTTGTCTTTCTTTTGGACGGGCGGAGTGCACGTGCCAGGTTAATATTGCAGCGAAATATGCTCTGCAGAGATCCCTTGAATCTTTCACTATGAAGACTATACAGAAAAGGATTTACTGCTGAATGCAAGCAAATAAAGGCAGTCCCAATCATGTATGCAGTGGAACCGTTCTCAAATCCAAAGTAGGACAGAAAGTAGGCTACTGTGTCGGGCAGAAGACATATCGCGTGTAGTACGGTAACAATAAAGAGAACCAATGTGACCTTTTTCCTTCGCCTTAAAAGCGCGACGTGTGTTGCTCTGCAAAGCTTATTATTCCACAGTTTGCAAAGCACTCTTCCGTACATAACAGCCATTAATGTAAACGGAATGACAAAGTCGACTAAAAATGTTATCACTGTATATATTCTGGCTTGTTGAACATTGGACCAGTCTTCGATGCAAATATCGTTGGCCGCATTGTACCTCATCACCAAGATGGGCGGAATCTCTGATGAGAAAGCCATCAACCAACACAGTAGAATCCCAAGTTTCGCCTTCCGTGATGTTAAATTTCTTTTTCGGTTGTGTGGAAACATTATACAAAAATATCGCTCAAACGCTATTAAAACGAGAGTGAAGACAGAGGCGGCCGAACCAATCCAGCTAAAGTTTCCTCCCGTAAGTAACTTGCATAAAACGTCACTCAATGGAGAGTCCGCCTGGCGAATGAAAGGACGGAGAATGTACACAGGGGTTAAAAACAGTGCCACAGTCATGTCCGCGATTGCAAGGTTCACGAGAAGAAAGTTCATTGGAATTCTCATCGACTTGGTTCGAAGCACCACAACGCAAACCAGAGTATTGCCGACCAAATTAATTAGTACGAGAATAGAGAAAATAAGTAGTTTAATTCCTTCTGCTGGAGACATCGTTCTTAGTCCATTGAAGTCTCTGACCAAGAACAATATTTGGATCAATGACAGACAATTTTAGCCAAACTCTGACTGAATGATGATGAGGTAGCTAAAAAATGTAATTAAAGAATTTATGAGTATGTTTTCCAGCTGATGCTTCCATTGTTGGAAGACTTTTTAAGGGGGAGGGAGCCTAGGGGGTTCTACTTTAACGAATTAGATGTGGTTTCTTTCTTTAAGGCCAAGTTTCATTTTATGCGAATACTTGCTGGCTACAATTCACTCTCTCGATAACGTTATGCCACCTCCTAATTATTATAATGACCGAAAAACCCCACTAGCTTGCCTAGCTCAAATCATCGCTTACGTAAGTGTTCTGTGACTGGCTAAAAGAAAATCATTATTAGGTCTATTAGCATGTCCTGAACCTTTGAGTTTGTGAGGGACGGGGGAGGGGGGGGGGGGGGGTTGTAATACTTCCAATTTCAATTCATGCTCATTACTGCTTTATTGTTACTGCCGTTGGATAAAATTCATTAGAATGACCGCCCCAAACCAATCCAGATTTTCAAAATGACCACCACCCAGCAAAATGGCCGGCCTTCCCCACAGCTGGCTATAAACGACTAGCCCCTTACTGATTTCTTAACTTTCAATGTAATCCCCTGGGTGGGGGGCTACCCACGGGAAATTGACTGAGCATGCCTTCCCCTGGGTAGGGAATTTGACATGGCCGCCATCTTGGAAGACCAAGAGAGACTGGAAATGAGTGACCCGCCATCTTGGTAATACCCAGAAGTCACCAGAGGTAAATGACCTCTGCTTTTCTTGAAAGTAACAAGACAACATTAGCGAAAGAAAGGTGAGGAAATCTGTTTTATTTTTCGGTATATATGAACCATCACTTCTTTCATTGTATGATCGAAAGTTTATAAATAGAAGAGTCTTCGTTCCTTCTGTTTCTGTTTCTATGTGAGGTTGTAAAAGACATATCCTTTCCAACCTGTCAATTATTAAGTCCTGACTCTGTTAGAAAAAGTTACCCCAGAGGCGGGAAATTGACATTTAGTAGGCGCCTGGGGATGGGGAATTTGACTCTGGCTTCCAGTAAAATGTCAAATTCCCTTGGGAAATTGCAACAATTGATATAATTTTACTTTAACGAGACACTTGAGAAACTAGCCTCCCACGTACACGTTCTTTCGGCTCGCTGCCTGCTGCCTGGCGCCCGGAGGGCGTCTGAGAAACACAAGATATTCCACGGTGCCGTTATGAATTCGACCGAAAACAAGGGAAAACAAGCTAAATTAAGTTAACAAATATAAGGTAGGCGTAACTTCCCGGAAATCCAGACGAAAGGTCTCAAGATGTACAAAAGATGTACAAGCTTTTGCATGTTAAGATATTTTACGATAAGAAGTGATGCCTAGGAAGCGTATTATAAAATTAGACCATATCTTTTCAGTCTTTTTTACAAAGAATTCATGACAGGAGAAGGTTTATGTTGCTTTGTAAAATTTAACATTACATCCCTGTACAGTAACCACTTAACAAGAATATCCACTTCATTTTCCGCAGAAATCACAACTAGGTAAGAGTATAGTGGATCAAAGCTAAATTTTCGACATTGCCTTGCATCTATGTTTAACACTATAGAGAAAGACAAAAATATTGAGGTCCTCACGACCAGAAATTCGCGGCTGGTCACCCAAACGCTTTCTAGGCACGACCGGCGGGCTTCACTTGCGTTAAACCGCACCGAGTTTCGCGAGAGTATGCGAGATACGCATTTCTAGTTCAATTGCCGAGAAGGGTCTCTTGGGCCGTAAGCCAAGCGTTTATGCTGTGTGTGGCTAAAGGTAAACTTATCCAGAAAGGTTTATGTCAGCATACATACCTGCGTCGGTCACCACAAAAGAACTGCAGCGGTCGGTCTGTCGTGAAGCAAGGAACAGAGCTACTAAAGTGTGTGATGCAGCAACTAGGTGATAAATGCAGTTCACTTCCGCGGTACTTTTGTTAGGAATTTTAAAACATCGCTGGGATAATATGATAATTTTATTTCACTTTATTAGTCATTAACAAAGTCTTTCCCTTTCGGAAGAAATATGTCATGCAAATTCTTTACGCAACACTTACAATGTACATGATAAACTTATCTAGCTAACGCAACACAAATTAAACAGAACCAGAAAATAATAATAATGAAAGTAATATTCTCTAGTGCCTGGGATTGTTGTTGTTGTTGTTGTTGTTTGTTTGTTTTTTTTTTTTTGGGGGGGGGGGGGGTGTGTGTGTGTGTGTAACGAATCTGTTCTGTTTGTAATTTCGTTTAACTGCATAGCTTAACTAGTAAGCATGCAGTGCTGTTTGATATCATCGGAAGACGACAATTCGGTAAACATCGACGGGAAATTTCTTGATTGTTCAAGCATTTTTGGTTACGCTCAGCTTCTATGCCGGTTCAGTGTTTTACCGATTTTAGCAGAGAACAAGGTGCACAACTAAATGTCTGCAAGAAAAATTTACATTAAGATATGCATGTATCATGTTAGAATGAACGTCTAAATAACTTTTCGCAGAAATACCTGATTACTAAGCCATGGAGTAAAGTTGTTTAATCTCCTTTTTATACGTGCCTTCAGATACACAGGGTGTCTCTAAGATCATAGGAATTCCATCAAATCTCGGGTCTTTCATTAAGCGCTGAAATGCTTTGGTTCCAATCTTTCCCTTTCCAATGTTCTCGTGCCTATCCAAATGACATCCTAGATCCCCCTTGGAGTCATTCAGATGCACAGCTCGAAGGTACTCCAGGCCTATGGCAGACTCAAATTCTTCCATCATTTTTGCGAAGCCTTTTTCTGACGCAAAGTCATAACCAGCAGCGAAGGCGTGGCAGGTGTCCAGGCACACACCCATCCGGGATTTGTCATGCACACGGTCTATTATACCTCGTAATTCTTCAAACTTTCCACCTACCTGTTAAATACAATGAACAATAAATCACAGTAAGTAAAACACAGTACAGCTTCTGTTTTTCAGACAGGCTCTCGTTGGAGAAATGAACAGAGTGCAGGCTCTCTTGGTTAAGTGAAGTATTTTATCGCTTTACCAAAGTGTTTTAAATTGTAATTTTCTTAGGAGGTATTAAGAAATCGTTTAAATGTGTCCACGCGTTCCAGATCGAATTGGAATTTGCAAGTGTTGGTTTTGGGAGAGAGAGAAAAACCGGAGCACCGAGATAAAATTTCTCGTAGCAAAGGAGAGATCTATAACCCACAACAAACCCGACCTACATATGGCGTTGTCGCCGACAAGAATTTAAACTCGGGCCATATTGGTGGGAGGCGAGTGCTCTCATCACTGCACCACCCTTGCTTCCGTGATATACAACTACTTATTATATAGACACGAGTGTTTTACTGGAAAATATACCACTCGTAAAATTCATAAAAACTACATCCGGGACCCAAGTGGTTTATTTTCCATAATCTCACTCGTGAGTTTATCGATGACGTAATTTCGGTCATTTTCCTCTATTACTTTATCGATGTCTTTTACTCTATATAATAAAAAGAACATTACAGGCGGCTTGAAGATATAAATTTTATTTTCTCGTGGCAAAAACAATATTTTACTCACTCGCTGCGCTCGTTCGTAAAATATTGTTTTGCCACTCGAAAATAAAATTCATATCTTCGCGCCACCGTGTAATATCCTCTATATCTAGACCATATATTAATAAACACAATCAGGCAACTTGAAGACACTGCATTATACACCCTGTTAATAATGTTCAGGGCAGTGGAAAGAGGGCAAAAACACATCTTGTCCAGGGACACATTCTCTGTACAATGCTCTTAAGTCAGGGGATCCCATTGGATAATAAAAATTAATAAGTTAGATGATGGAGCTTGCAATGAAATCTGAAGAAAGGGCTTTTACTATGGTTCAATATAAGACTGCCAGCTGACTTCCTTTCAGTCAGTCAACTTTGTAGCCATGATTTATTTTCCCATCAACTTGCAGTCTGTCCTTGTTTGTTCATGGATTAATTCCTTGATTTCTGAGAATGGCACTGCTAGCTGACAATAACTAAGTCAATTAATTTTTTGCTTCCCTGTAAACCGTAATTACCCCACCACAGATTATTAAAAAGAGGGTCCAATCACTGGGCAAAGTTAAAGCATGCATGTAGTTTAAAAAATGAATATTTAGAAATCAGGTTCTTCTTCATTCTTAAACATGAGGTCCACACGTAAAAATGCATGAGTAATAATGATAATCATCATCACCAGCATCATAAAAAATAATGAGAATGAAATTAATAGAATTTGGGGCATGATGACAGAAATTGTGCAATGGTGCCAATTGTCATCAGCACCCTACAGTGGTAGATCCAGAGGAGGGCCCCCCTGGGCCCCTCCCCTGGACCTGAGGCCCTAAGCCCCCCCCCCCCCAAAAAAGAAATTTCGAGACCCCCCCCCCCTCCCCTTATCTCAGGGTCTGGATGACCCCACCTTCCTTTATCTCAGGGTCTGGATCCAACACTGCCCTAGGCGACAACCCATCAATAACACTGACATCTTTCCTCTAGTGCCCTACATTCCCTAGGATGAACAGGATGATTCAGAAAGGAACTATTTAACATTTAGTCGCCTGAGGCGACTAATTGTTCAGTTTAGTATCATTACATTGATGAGTATTTGAGAAAATAAATCATTGATCAATTTCCGACTCTGAAACATCAAAAAATCTGGCTGCAATTTTGAAAACTGCTACTGAGCCTTCAATGTTATAATCACCACGCGGTGATTATAGCGGGATAAAGCGAAGCTCCTAGCCAATCATAGTGCTCTATTTTCGATAATCATCAATGTAATTATACTAAAATAAATTATAACAATAATGATGATGACTATTATTATTTGATGAGGAAAATTGACTTGCTAGTGTGCAGCTTTAACCCACTTCTGTAAATTTGACTATTATTTCAATACGTTTCTACATTTTCTGATTGGCTCAAATCTCCTGGCTGATTCTTTATAACCAGCTATCATTGACCAAAACTGGAAGACATTACTTTTACCAATATCAATTATTACAATTGATGTCAATTGTACAGCCAGATATTGACAGAAAAAGGAAAAAAAAGAAGGTGGTATAGCCCAGCTGTTTGGCAGAGCTGGAATAATGGCAGAAGATTTCACATGCAATATGCTTAAAACATAGTTACCAAGGACTATACAGCAATTTGAAGAATGTCTGCTAGAATATTTAACACCCCTTCATAATGAAGTTACTGATGAAATGGCAAAGGTTGTGAAGATTGGAGCCTTACAATTGAGCAAGCATGGCTTAGTTTTAAAGTTGTAGATATTTTGAATTGGATTCAGCTAATTTAGGTGAGAATTATGCATACTTCTTCATATCATACTCAGCCTTATCCAATTATTTCTAATTATATAATATGTTGCAGATAATTTTCATTCTTGGTTCAATTTTGGTTTGTGTCCTTTATTTTGGAGTATCTTAATGTAGGGTAATGAGTACAAAATAGAGACAAATTGGTTTTGAACCAAGGATAAAATTGCATGCACTGTGTATGTAATAATGGTTTTAGAGACCAATTGGTGGGCTGGAGCACTGGTAGGATTTGAAGCCAGGGTAGTTTTTGCAAAAAATAATAATATCATCCTGCCCCTCTAAATTAGATTTTTGGTTACCTATACGGTCCCTTGCAGTCCTTACTGTTTGCAACGAGCCCCTCTCCTCCCCAGAAAAAAAAAGTAAAACAAAAACAAAAAAAACATAATGAAGTAAAAATAAAACTTGTCAAGATACATTTAATAACTTCCTTTTGACTCAATGTCAAGAACAATTTTTGTTGAGACTATCAGTCCTGTAGGCCAGGGTAGATGTCTTCATTATCGAACACTTAAGGCAGTTTTCTGGTAGGAGTTCCATGGGTTAGGCAATTAACGGCTGCTGCTGATAAACTCAACTACCATCTTGCCAGCAAATGTAAAAAACATGTATGCTCTCTGCAGACCAGTGCAGACATTATTACAACTGTGTGTCATTCTTCCACTGACTGCTTCTTTTAGCTGCATTAGACACAGTAAACTATCATATGCTGCTTACAAGACTCAGCCATTGTTTTGGGGTTATTGTAAAGGCACTAGAGTGATTTGCATCTTAAATGTGCCAAAGGTGCCAGTTTGTTACAGTTGTTCACTCCCCTAAAAAGACAGTATAGTCAGGGGAGTAGGGGCATGCTCCAAAGGGAAAATTCAAATTTTCAGGGAATTTGAAATGCATTGGCATTCTGATAGAATGTTTCACATACCGGTGTACAATGTTGGCAATTTTTTGGGCCATCCCTTGCCCTTTAACCAACACTTTTTTTAGCTGCATCCCTTCCTCCACATTATTTTATTATTGAATCATAAAGCATTAATTTTCACTGTCACACAATGAAAAAATAAGTTTGACACCATTAAACAAAAAAGCCAAGAAAGTGAAAAGTTACAGAAGCCTCATAAATATACAACATATCTAAGTCTCAGGTCTGCACATCTTACCATTTTGTAGTTGTTTTCTGAAAAGTTTAAGGCAATTTCATAGAGTTTTGTATGAAGAAGCCATAGACGATAGTGGTGTACCAACATAGGACATCAATATAGCGGCTCAAATCATTTAAGACATCTGGATTTCACTTTAATGATAATAATGCTTTCTTTTTGCTTGGGAACTACAATCAAGGTTAAAAGCAATTGACACACTCACATGCTTCTATCAACAATTTCATTCATTATTTCATTCTGTATACATGTTAATGCCGTAATTCCTCAACCATCAATCAATGTTGTTAATGGGCCATTTGCATGATGATGTCTTTTTACTACCAAGATCAGGATTTTGTTTTTCCTTTCATTTTTCCTTAAATCTGGTAATCCCAGTGAGGTTTAAATAACAAAAGCCCTAATTTGCACATTAGAAAGAACCCTAAAGGATTCTGGTCGCACTGTTAGTAGTAAAAAGGACACCATCGTGCAAATGGCCTATTGTAGTAAAAAAACGGCAGTACTAAAACACGGAATCCGGAATCCGGAAACGGAATAACGGAAACGGAAATGGAATAAGGAATACAGAATCAAATATCAATTCTCCACACACTGCCACACAAATAAGAAAATGACCAGGTAATTTGCCTGCCGCGAAATAAAATGCCCTGAAATGACGTCATAATCATTCCCAGTCTTCTGTTTTCGCTAGCAGGGTTTTGCAGCTCACCGGAAGTGAAATTTCACATTTTTAGCAGGTTAAAACACGGGGAAGAAAAATCGTTATTGAAAAATTTTTTTGCTCTCCTTATCAAAACACTGTATAGATTCTATCAAGCAAATAAAAAAATTTCTGTCACACACTTTAAAGAATTTCACATTGCATAATTTAGTACAATCCAAAGACAATTTGTTTTAGTTTTCTTGGCAGTTCCCTTAAATATATTCTTGTTATTGTGTCTTGATAAGGTCTGCCATAGTGTGGGTTATTGCACTGCAAGGCCGATGAAAGTAATTTTACGATTAGTTTTTATTCGCGAGTCCATGGGTTGGATAATAAGGTTAAATATTGCCTTTGTAGCTAAATGTCAAGAATAGTAGTAGTTGGCCTCAGACCACACCACGTGATTGTCCCCAAACTGAATGCTCAACACATGACAGACCAGTGACGCGACCACAGTTCTGGTGTTCTAACAATAAGTTCAACTTTTTCGCCAGGCTGAATACTGATGAAATACTGGTGTACCAGTAATTGAGTTTACTTTGACATCCATATTTTTGTTGAAGAGGCTTATTAAATATGGTGCATTATTTTGATGTAATTAGTTGTGGAATCAAGCAAATGTATGCACAATTCTCTCTTTTTAGACTCCACAATGCCATGGTTCTCTTGAGTAAGCTGTCTTGATAAATAAAACTGAACACTGTTGAAGACAACCCAGAAAAGACACTCAGGAAAAACTTGACAGCTACATCTTTCAGTTATGTGAATGATGCCTCTGTCGATTTAAACGAAGTCTATCTCCATATAACTTACCTTTTTCTTAAGGAACTAGTTTTTGTCAGTGATGTTTTTCTCCTCGCTTTGCTGTCCCATGAGAATTTGCATTCATTGCCGGGAGTGGTATCAAGAGTCTTTTCACTGGAATCGACTGACCTCTAGTGATTCAGCAGTCTCCTCTACTCAGCTAATTTGTTCATTTATGTCTTTTTTTATCTGTTTATTTATTTTATTGTCATTGCTAATATATATTTTTTCAAATCAATCGCTTGGAACCTTCTTTCACACATTCCTTATTCCTTATTCCGTTTCAATGATTCCGTTTCCATTTCCGCATTCCGGATTCCATGTTTAAGTGCTGCCGGTAAAAGAAAGGCTTGGGAGTCTAAAATACATTCATAAATTTTTGGGGGAAGGTGGTGGGGTTACACGAGGAGGGGATAAGTATGTCCACTATGCAAAAAAAAGGCCATTTTACAAAAGCTAAGGGTCTCAACACTTTTGTCGCTTATTGTAGTTTGCATGCACATAAACACATTTTTTTTAATAATTGAAATGTTTAAACTACTGAAAATCATAGGGGGAGAGCTTTTCTTTAACTTGACATCTTTGCCCAGGCTACCAGCACCACCATGGTGTCATGCACTGTGAAAATCCAGAAATTCAATCCCATTCTCCATCCCCAACCCACATCATGAAAAATGAACAGTCCCTCATTCCCAAGGGTGAGGCAAAAAAATCCAAATAAAAACAAAAGCCACTCACTGTATTTCCCTGACAGCTCATATTTTCCAAGACAGTGACAACAAACTTTGTTTCCTTGTGTGCCTGGTTTATGCTCTCTGCTATCTTGTCAAGGCATTCATCCACTGTGATTTTGCCACAAGTAGAACCAGGATGGAAATTGTACAGAACGAGGCCCAATCTTTCACAGCGTTTCAGTTCATCCACCAGAGTGGAACGACTTTTGGCCAGCGTCTCCTCTTCTGGTGATCCACAGTTCATAAGATAGATACCGTGTGGAAGGATTGCATGTGGTGAAAACTGAGCTTCAGCGCAAGCATTTCGGAAACGTTCGGCAGCTTTGTCTTCCAAGGGTTTACTTACCCACTGACGCTGCGACCTCAAAAACAAACCAAAAGCTTTAGCACCAATCTTCAGCGCCTCAGACACTGCATTGTGGAGTCCACCACTAATCGAGACATGCGCTCCAACATACTTCCCCTGCAAAGACGGCCGCTCGACGTGATTTTCAGTTTTGACTCGCTTAATTTTCGGTTTTATCTTCTCGTCAATTATTACTGAAGGTTTAAGCTCACTTTCCTTTTCTTCATTTCCACTCGGATCGGTTGTGTTCTTCTCTGGTAGTTTATCCTCTTTTTTGGCGAAGCTTGACCTTGACGTTTGCGCTGAGACTTGCTCAGCCACAATGGTCTGAGATTTAACTTCATTAATCGCCCTAGCTGCTAAACGGACGCTCCGTCTCATCTCGAATCCGTATTGAATCCAAAAGAACTGCGCTTATCGCTTCGCAACCGCCATCTTTTTGGCAGCAAAGGACTGGACCGAGTAAGCTTATGCAGTCCAAAAGAAAAAAAAGAGAAAGAAAGAAAGAAAGAAAGGAAAAAAATTGGAAAGTGTCCTTTGCAACAACGAGGGGACCTACTGTCAAGGGGCATAGGCTTGTACTAAAACATGGAACGCCGGAATGCCGGAATGCCGGAACGCCGGAACGCCGGAATACTAAAACCCGGAACACAAAATTACTAAAACCCGGAACGCATGAAAAATGAATAAATTAAAACATAATAAATATAAATAAAAAACTCGAAACTCGGATGTTAGGATATACTCTTTCATCAAACAAAACCTTGACAAGGTCTACACTGTCTATTACAATCGAGATTAGAAATCCTACGCCACATCCTAAGACGTGAAATTGGAGAATTTTCGAGCCATTTATTTTAAAGATCAACTGCACTCCACCTAGTCATGACCTAATGACAAGTACCAGACAGTAGTGAACTTTGCGGTCGAACTGACCAACATTCAATGATATCAGTAGTGAAAAGGATAAAACTCTAGTACAGTAGTATTCGATAAATCGATGAGACACTGAATCGAAACATTCCAAAACTCATTGACAAGTTCTTACCTCTTTTTTTCCGGGCTTTTAGGACTGCTGCAAACAAAACAATGATTACTTAGCTGATATTTAACACTTTGTATATCTTAAACGTAATAAACGAAAAGAAATATGAGTCTTAAATAAAGAACGTAACAACACTTACCTCGCCGAAGCGTCCATTTTCCCAACACTGTGCCACTACATGTGACTTTGATAAATACATTATCATAATTACATTTTGGCGGGAAACATCACCAAAATCTTTGCCACCCGGAAATAAAGGGTTGACACAACATAAAGATAAATATCACTGCAAAACGTTCTTACCAATTAAAGATAATCAAGTTTTTTTCTGGCAGGTGGGGTTGTGGGTGGGTGGGGATACTGGGGGAATTTTCCTGTTTGAATTGAAGTATGTTATGGATTTTAGAAATACAGGTTTTAATTAATTAATTTTTTATCTATTTTTATTTTTGAAGCGTTCCGGGTTTTAGTAATTTTGTGTTCCGGGTTTTAGTATTCCGGCGTTCCGGCATTCCGGCATTCCGGCGTTCCATGATTTAGTACAAGCCAGGGCCCAGTTGTTCAATGGCCGATTAGTGCTAACCCAGGGTTAAATTTTAACCTGGGTCTCTTTTTCTTTTCATCAAAAGCATTTTCTCGGACAATTTTCTCTATTCTTTTTAGAGTAGCCAATCATCAAATTGTTGACAAAAGGAATTAAACTGAATTTGCTTTTTACCTTTCATATCTGAATTCAAATTTCGAACTAACCCTGGGTTATCTTAACCCAGCTTTGAACAACTCGGCCCAGGGGCATAAGTATTCGTCACTTTCAAAAAAAATGCGCGAAATTTTTACCCCCGTTGTGCACACTGTCAACAGGAAAACTTGATGCAGGGCGCGCGTCTGGTCAATAAAGGCGGGAAAAATTAGCAAAAATAGAAACAGACAAACATGCGACCAAGAGCACGAAAAAAAAATCAAAGTTCCCGAAAGGAAAAAAAATAAGAGCTGTTTGTGTTTTGACACCTCGCTTATTCAGTCATTCAACATTAAGTTCAAGGTTAGGGCGCTAAAAAATAGTCATCTTTTTTTTGTTTTGCTTCTGAGAATTTATTTTCAGCTCTCATGAGTCGAAAAGGAGCTGAACTGTCCACAGAGACGAAAGAATTAATTATTACTCTGTCGGAATCCGTGCAAAACAAAGCGGAACTGTCAAGAATGTTGAACATTCCAAGAACGACTATCACGAGCGTTCTAAGCAAGTACCGAAGGACTGGCACAGTGGAGACTTAAACGCGAAGTGGCAGGAAAAGGAGCTTCACAAATAGAGACAGGAATGCTTTAAAGCGTTTGGTTAAAAGTAACAGATGACTTACCTTGCAGGACATTACTGCAAAGCTAAACGAGTGCAAAACAAAGACTTTCAACCAGAAAACCGTGCAAAGGGAGTTGCATTCGGAAGGATATAAAAGAAGGTTAGCGAAAAAGAAAATGGTGGTTCGGGAAGTGAATCGAAAAAAGCGAGTGAATTGGTGTAAACAGCGAAGAAGTCGGACGGTAGACAACTATTGGAAAAAAGTAATATTTTCAGATGAAAGTCAGATCGTGCTCGGTACAAACAACCGTGTTTACATTTGGCGAAAAGACGACGAAAAGTACAACCCACATCTTGTTTGTTCTCGCTCTAAACGTAAGATAAGTTTGAGGATCTGGGGATGTATTTGTTATGATGGTGTTGGAACTCTGACTGCAGTTGAAGGCAACATCAACTCTGCCAAGTACATTGACATCTTAGACATAGAACTTATGGCCAGTAGTTGTCTGGTATTTTGAAGGAAAAGAATACTTGTTCATGGATGACAATGCGCCTGTTCACAGAGCCCACACTGTAGAAAATTATAAAGATCAAAACGAAGTAACCTCAATGGAATGGCCAGCACAATCACCAGATTTAAATATAATAGAAAATATCTGGCTCTACATGAAGTGAGAGCTACAAAAGTCCGCGGTAGATATCGCTACCAAAAATGATCTTCTGCGTGAAATCCAGAGCTTGTGGCGGAACATCGAATTGGATTATATGAGAAACCTTTACCAGTCCATACCTGATCGCCTAGACAACGTAATTAAGATGAAGGGTCATCTTACTAAATATTAAGCTGATTTTAAAGTTAGATTTGCTGAAAACGGTGTTAAAACTAGCGCCCGTAAAATGCAAACAAACGCCGCCGTATTGAAAGTGGCGAATACTTATGTCCCGCGACTGTACCTGTACGGGTCGGGCAATTATTCAATTTGTTTTTATTTGCTGATTAGTGGCCTGCATAGCCGGCGCGATTGTTCATTAGCTTGAACGGACTCAAGTAGTTATTGAACTATTATGGAATTATTATAGGATTATTATATTATTATATTATTAGATTATGGAACTGAATCAAAATTTGCCACGCATAAAAAACTCATCATCCGTAACATTTTAAAGTATAAATATTGTGATGTGAAGTATATGAAATAATTCATTTTTGAACTGCGGTTGTAGATGAAAGTGAAGAATGATCATCGGAGTAAATTTTCCAATTTAAGGTGGCTCGACTGGACTTTTTAGGGGGATACCTCCCAAGTTTGAACATTAATTACGTCGCCATGAGTAAAGATATGGAAAAAGGATTACCACAACTGTATTATATAAAGATGAAAATTTCTTATGATCTGAGTTTTATTGCAATCGGAGTCACCATGGCAACGTAACGACGCCATTACTTTTTTTATTCATCTTTGTGCTTCTCTGTACCAGGAGTTTTTTTGAGAAATCGCTTGAGGGAGTTTGTACCTGCCATAATTGCCTCAATTATGGCAAAGTTTGAACAAATTCTAAGAGAGCGTTTTCGAAATATTTTGAAACAAAGTTTTAAGATCATAAAAACAGTGAAATAGCATGCTATCCACACAATTAGCTAATTTTTTAAGAAAATGATAAGCTTTGGAAACGCAGCTTCATCTCATAGTAGTTTGATTCCATTGAAAACCTCCTACAAAAAATGAGGGGAATTGCTCTGGGTGATCGTGAGTAAGAAGAATTTTATTAACTTGCATTCAGCTGCTTTTTTTACAGTTTTTGCACGTAATTTGGTCCACGCCTACATATTTCGCATTTTTTAAAAAATGGCTCGATAAATTTTTTTATAAATTTAACAATCCCGAGATTAACTGTCAATAAATATACCCTGCAAGTTTCACGAACATTGAAAATAGGGAAGGATTTCAAATAGGACCTCAAATATGACCAATTTTTCCCCCAGATTTTGTATTTACAAGTGAGCGTCCTCATTATTCACTGGCATTGTTTTCAAGTTTCATATGCACGTGCAAATATAGCAAAAACATAGAATTTGCATCAAAAAGGACCCTCGGTTAAATCTCCGGAATATGCTAATAACCGGGTAAAGAAATTAGTGATATATTATAACATCACAGCAACTCTTTGTAATTCATATAACCCGAGTAAGATAATTAAGTGTTGCATGCTACAAGATGAGCCGTGACGTTCACCGTTTCGGCCCTCACTGCTATATGTGACACAAGCCAATTATTAGCATATTCCGGATATTTCTTCCGAAAGTAATCGAGAGTTCTTTTTTATGCAAATTTACTACTTTTTGCTAAATGTGCACGTGCATATTTGAGGTCCTATTTGAAAGGCTTCCCTGTTTTCAATGTTCTTGAAACTTGCAGGGTATATTTATTGACAGTTGATCTCGGGATTGTCAAATTTATAAAAAAAATTAGCGAGCGGTGTTTTGAAAAATGCGAAATTAGTAGGCGTGGACCAAATTACGTGCAAAAACTGTACCAAAAGCAGCTGAATGCAAGTTAATAAAATTCTTCTTACTCGCGATCACCCAGAGCAATTCCGGTCATTTTTTGTAGGAGGTTTTCAATGGAATCAAACCACTATGAGATGAAGCCGCGTTTCCAAAGCTTATCATTTTCTTAAAAAATTAGCTAATTGTGTGGATAGCATGCTATTTCGCTGTTTTTATGATGCTTAAAACTTTGTTTCAAAATATCTCGAAAACGCTCTCATAGAATTTGTTCAAACTTTGCAATAATTGAGACAATTATGGCAGGTACACAATCCCTTAAGCGATTTCTCAAAAAAAAAAACTCCTGGTACAGAGAAACACAAAGATAAATAAAAAAAAGTAATGGCGTCGTTACGTTGCCATGGTGACTCCGATTGCGATAAAACCCAAATCACAAGAAATTTTCATCTTTATATAATACAGTGGTGGTAACCTTTTTTCCATATCTTTACTCACGGCGACCTTATTAATGCTCAAACTTGGGAGGTATCCCCCCCAAAAAATCCAGTCGAGCCACCTTAAGCAATTGGAAAGAAGCCTGAAAAAAAAAATCAGGGCTTCAACGGGATTCGAAACCGGAGGTTATAAATATTGTGTTAATAAGTCACGTGATATGTCACGTGACCATCTTGCTAAAAATGGTAAAACTGGTGGGGGGTTTAGCAAAAGAAATCGAACGATGACATTTTTCTCTTTCATATTAAATATTTCTAACACTTTACGTTTGGAATGACTGTCCATCGGCACTTCAATAAAAATTATTTAAATCTTTAATTTTAAACTTTGCGTACATTCATTTCAGATCTACGATAAGTTAGGTATGTCTATCCAATATAGTAAATTCGAATTCACCACTGATAAAGAAATAAACTGCAAAAACCGTGGATGAAGATCCTGCGGATTGTCAATGTTGGCAGTCTCTAGAAAGGAGATCTTATCAGTAATAATATTTCATCTGTAAAACTGAAGAAGGCTGCTATGGCCAGACGAAATATTGTTATAAAAAAGCAATACACGTTGTTATGATCAGCTTTCCAGTAGTCCGTTGCAATTGGACTTCTCGTTTTTTTTAAATTCGCTATTGCTCCAGTGATGAAATACACGCGTTCACGTACTGATGTTTATTTTCCTTTACCCTTATTTCCATAAACACCGTGAGAACTAAAATAAAGGTAAGAGTAGTTTACAAATAGGCTTGTGAAATTACGGAAATACATACATTTCATCCGTTAAAACTAACAAGACTAAAAGGTAAAAACTTAAGATTGACAAATAACGGTAAATGATGTCGTGTGTAAACTTAACTTTGTCTAAAATCTAAAATCTTGATTTTACAGTGCAATCAGCGATAAAATCGGTTTAAAGGGTAAAATTACAAGGCGCTTACTTAAATAAGAAAATGTAGCGTAAATATTTACCTTGGTGATGTCCTTAAAATCACTAGAACAAGGAAAACTTCTTGGCTTCTTGAAATGAATTGACAAGAACTTGCGTCAACTAACCGCAACAACAAAAAACTTAACCTTTTAACAACAAAATTGCGTGGCGCTTTCGCGTGTGTCCTAGCTTGCGTTAGAAAGAACTTTCTAGTTAAATCTACAAATTGCGTTAGCGTGCGCGTGCAGAAAACAAAGATTTCGGATAAAAAATAAGTTAATTAAACGTGCGGCTAATTGCTGTAGCTACATTCGCCATCAATTCGCCAATTTCCTTCATTTTCAATTTTTGGTCACGTGATATGTTACGTGACCATAATTGAACGTTAAGGCACAAGAAAACCTCAGGATTTACTTCTGGGGAAAATTTCATTTTGTTCTAGCTATAGGTCTTTTAGCGAGAGATATTGTCAATCAATCATATGCACCGGACACACCTTTAACCCAGGCCTTATTACCTCTTGAGGGCTAGCCTGCAAAGCAGGCGTATTTTGGAGCGCGATCCATGAATTGTTTTCAGGAATAACGTTGTCCCGCCATCTTGGACGTTAATACTACCAGAGAGTTGGGACGAGTCAAAAACTGATTTTGTTGCTTTTCAAGATGGCAGCCACGATCAATGTACCTCCGAGTTTTCGTTAAAAAACGCCTGCTCTGCAGGCTACTTGAGGGCCTCTGTAGAGGATTTTAGAGAGAAAAATTCAGGTCTGACTAGTGCTTCTGTGCATGTTTTGATGTGCCGCGAGAGAAATTGGCCTTTCAACTAATCACAAATACTATCCAGATCCAGTTCTGGGTAGTGACACGTCATCAGTGTGAAATTTCTGCCGTCGTCCCTTAGGTGTCATTTCGACGGAAAACCAGCGCAGTTGTGGCCTCGCGAAATTAAATGTCGGCTATTTTCTTAGGCTTTAAAAATAACCGCCTTGCAGGAAACTATTCGTTGGCTCCTGTAAGAGCGTTGAGAAGGACGTGCTCAACAAGGAGCTTCAAGTCTCTTCCAAGCACATCTTCACCCAGTGCACGCTTCATATACAGTATATCTAAAATACATGTCTAGAAAATACAACATACTCTTTCAACTTAATAATCAGTTTTTATTCAGTTCACCTACTATTTTAATATACATGTATGTCTTTGCTTTCCTGAGTAAAAGATGTTGTAAAATGAAAATTCATGTTGTGCTACTATACAACAGATATGCTTTTCCATTAAATTTGTTAACACGTTTTATTTAGAACATTACATATTAATAATACGGTAAAGGCGTTAACTGATGCCTACAATAAATTTATTATGATTTATATTGTCCCAGAGCATTGTACACTTCGCACTGACATACACAGTACATACAACCGTGTAAGAGGTCGTGTAATAATGAAAATATATAAATATTTTAACTTTTAATTGCCTTCAGAATAGATTCTTTGATCAAATCATCATGATTTCTGGGCCATTGTTTCACTTGTTATGTTGCTGTAATATACAACTGTCCAGAGTAGTTGTTCATTAAATGTAATGATGTCGTTGGCAAAATATGCTTCCTGGTTGGTGTTCAGAAGCGCAGCCAAAGCTTGCTCTTAGAATGACATCGTCATTTGGAGATCCATCTAGAAATTTACAATAGCCTAGGTTATTGTACACCATCAGACAATTGGAACGTACACCATGCTTGCTCTCTCTTTTTGGTGAATCAGAAAGGTATTGACTGAACTTTAATGGAGCCATGCAGTCAAACATTAGTGCCATTTCCATGTCCTCATTCTTTTTCAGTTTAGTATGCATATTCTTAGCCACTGATTTTGAAGGCATCAGGTGATATGATAAAAGAGTTTTTAAACAGAATTAATCAAGCATTTAGTCAAAAGAGGCAGCAAAACAACAAAAAAAAAAACATTTTAATAGGAGCTTATAATAGTTTTTTTTTTCTTCCTCTTTATTGTGAATAGAGGATACTCAAGAACTGAAAAAGAATGCTTAACTGTCCTGTTGTGGAAACCACAAATCAAGCGGGGCGTTCCTCTACATCCTATTTTAAAGAGAGAATAGTTAAGCGCACAAGCTTCTAAACGCAAATGAGTGTAGAAAATTGCATTAAATCTATCAATGGCAAAATCACTGATATGTAGCATTATAACATTGTATCTTTTTAGAATCTTACTGTATATTTTTTGTTATCAATATTTTTAATATAGTTCTATATTCATTTGTAATTATTTTTACACAACCCCAATAGTGAGCTTCAAACAAACTTATTTGAAGCCCCTGGTCTGGGAAATATGTCTTGGTTTCAAAGCCCACCTGGCATGAAAAGATGAAATAAAGCTCTCCATCGAAAAAACAGTAACAACAACAAATCTAAAATGGTTCCCAGATGATTATTGATAGCACGCTTCACACGATACATATACAGTTTAAGTGGCAATATAGTAGAAATACATGGCAATATTATCATGGTAATATCAATATGGTATAATTTAAACCTTGACTGCCTTAAAAATAGTTTCTTTGACTAAATCAGCATATTTCTGGGCTGTAGCTTCACTTGTTATGTTGCTGTAATATACAACTGTCCAGAACAGTTGATCATTAAATGTGGCAATATTATTAGCAAATATGCTTCCTCGTTCGTGTTCAGCAGTGCAGCCAAAGCTGGCTCGTAGGATGACATCATCATTTGGAGATCCATCCAGAAACTTACAGTAACCTAGGTTAGTGTAGACCATCAGGTGCCTGAAACGGTTACCATGCTCATTGTCCCTTTTTGCCGGCTTACAAAGGTACTGACTGAGCACTGGAGCCATGCAGTAGAACATTAGGGCCATTTCCATGTGCTCATTCTTCTTCAGCCTGCCATGAATATCTTTAGAGACACTCTTCGCCGTTTCCCAGAATTTATTATGGTCAAGTGAAGTGTCAAAAGTGTTTTTACACAGAATGCTAGTTACATATGGCCCTGCATACTCATTTGGCACTGTGGACTTAAAGAATCGCCTAGCATTCACTGTTATTCCACATTCTATTTCACACTCATTCTCCTCTAGCAGAGATGTCATGGCAACACAACCTGCTGTCTGAACAGCGCCTTGCACTGTTGTTTGGTGCTCTTTGCACTTCTTTAACAGACCTGATGTGTTCTCTTTGGAGAACTCTAAAGGAATAATCTTGGTTCTTGGTTGAATTTGAGGATTTCTTTGCACCTCCACTCCACATTTTCTAGTGAAGACATTTCCTTTTCCACTAATCCCTACCAACACAACCATCATAAAGGTAGGGAAGCCAGGTATCAATCTCAACATGTCCATAGCCACTACCAGTAGGTGATGGTACCATCTGCTCTTAACAGTTTCATGTATGTACAAAGAAAATGGTGGTAACAATGCCATTGAAGATACTTTAAGTTCTTCATTGTTACTTAACTTGTTCACATAGTTAATGAATTCTGCAAACATTCTAGCAAACGATGGCCCATCTATTATTATATGATGGAAACCAAATATACAAATGCACTCATTAGGGTATGATTTCATATCGTTGACACCACCTCCAGTGGCTGGTCTGTACCTAGCATTTGGCAAGAATGTCACCCTCCAAAGGGGACCGTTCTCTGAATCAAATTTCTCTACCAAACTTTCCTCCATAACATTTTGCCAGTCCTTAGTATCCAGCTGTCGCATGTCAACATCAACTTTGTCCATTTTCTGAAAACAGAAAACTCCATCTTGATTCTTTCTAAGGTGCATGCGAAGCATGGGGTGTCTCTTTGTAAGGAGTCCCATTGCATTTTTAACATCAGTTGCTTTTATTGGTTTTTTGGATCTCAACACCAGAGCATTGGCAATAATATCTTCATTTCTATCATGAGCTATTCTCCAAATCTCTTCTATTGAACCAATAGGACGACCATTATCATGTGAATAGTGTTTTGGGAAGCTGTTTTTCTTACCACAAAACTTAATCCAGAGTGTGGTAAACAATATTCCAGCAACTGCAAGTGCTATTGCCCAGGCAATCATGATGTCTGGGGAAAAAAAGGAGTTCAGTAATTAATGAGTAGACATAAATAAAAAAATTACATCGTTTTAAAGAAGCAATTAGACGTTTTTTCTTTCTCTTTTTGGTTCTTTTCCTTTGTTCTATTATTTGTTGGAGTACTTCATTTGTATACTAGATATTACCTTTTAGTTACTGTTATTTCCATGTTACATTGTATTTTGTTATTAATAAAGGCTGTCATGTATCCCAAAAAACACCTGGCTTACTGAGTTTGTTGATTCAGGTTTGTTTTTGCATTGAATGATTGTATGCATACTCATTTTGTATGCATACTCATTTTTTAAGTCAAGATTCAGGATTGTCTTTGAAGACATAGGAGACTTATCACACCAACTGTAATGTAATGGTCTTATAGAAGGAAAAGGTGCGTACCACTAAATGCTCTTAGCATCAATGTTTTTTGTTGTTGTTGTTTTTCAGAAAATATGAATCTATTTAAGAACCCAAATAGCCCAAATTTGTGCTAATTACCATTAATTTTATGTAAGAACCTGTTTAGGCTGACTTGGGAAAATGCAGGTTCTTAGTGGCGGGTTTTTACTGTATGCTGTTTACCATTATTTTTTACTTGTGCAAAATTATATACCTTGTATAGAACAGAGAGATCAAAAACCATACCCTATCCAGCGGCACATCCCGTAGAGCCCATATTAGGGAGTACTCCCCCTCCCTCCCTCCCACTGTCCATTTCTGAGTTCTCAACTCTCTCACGGTGTATGATAAAAAAAAAAAGAAAAAACAAACAACAACAACAAGCTTTCTTTGTCCTCTTACAGTTATTGACAGTACACAGAATCGAAATTAAAAAGTTACTGAACGTTCATTATGAGACCATCCACATTTTTGGTAGGATAGCAATAACATCACCCAGCTGCTTGGAAATGCTTCAGTTTTATGTAACACTAAGACTTAAATTCTCATGAATTCTAGCAAATTGCTTTACTAGATCTCTTCCCCAAAAGGTAACAATGTACTTACCACTGACTGTGTCTCGACTTTGCTTAGACTTGCTCACAAGTCGAGCTTTTGAGCGCGTAGCTCGATCGTACGAGCGCGGAGCACGGGTCCTACCACACCAGACCAGAAAACCAAGCGAACGACTTTGAGAAAGTCTAGACTTTGCTGAATTCCCCAGGAAACGATGATTCATTAGACGATAACACACTGTATGACGATGCAGCGGCACGTTGACTTAGGATCAAATTCTTCTTCGCTTTTACTATGGCCTTTCAACACTTTTTTCCTGTTATTATGCTGTTGTATTAGGTTGGAGTTGCGGGAAACCCAACTTACACAAAAGACACTCCGTGCACTTCGGCACGCAACAGGAACGATGGGCTTGGGAACCAGGCCAAGAATCCTTGATATTTGAGAGTGACTCCAATGTTCTCGCCCCTTTTGTTGTTTGTTTCTTCTGCTCCCTTTTTAGCTCAAACAAGAATCGCCGAACGGCGATTTTAACTGGGCTTGCGAAGGCGATTTTTCCTGGGCCACCAGACTCAGTCTGTCCGGGCATCACATTGTCGCTGACCATTGCGTGACATAGCATTCCATGTGAAAGTTAAACATAAACTCATTGTAACATTGTACCGTTTGAAAGAATTTGGTGACAAGAAAAATAGTACCATTTTTAAGTCGGGCTGTATAGTAACTTTTAAAATTCCACCATTATGAATAAAAGTAAGCAAGTTAGCCATTCTAAGCAGGAAACAATAAGCGTTATTTTCATGCACTCCTCCCCCAATCCCAGTCTGCACCCAGGAGCTCATCATTTGATGGGCTCCTGCTGCACCACGATATAGGGTGCGTTTTATGGGAGTGATCCAAAAACGGATTTGTGATCTCAGATCATGCAGATTCTTCACTACCAAAAAAAACGGAAGATCCGAAAAAGGATCATTTATCATGACAATGGCATGTCCTCGTGAAAAAAAAAAATACAACAACAACAACAAAACAATGAACTGATCCAGTAACGAGAAAGACAACACAAGCTACGAATGAATATACGAAATGTATACATTTCGGTTTGAAACAGTAGAATACGCTCCTTAGGATAGTAAAATTATAAGAATTTAAGACTGAGGTCGATGATTTTTTTTAATTAATTGGAAAATAAACCAGCCTAAGTATACTCTACATAATTAGGTACAAGAAACGTGACAAGTAAGGGTTTAAAAACAGTCTACCAATAATTTGAATAGATAACAAACATGGAATGATATGTAACTGATGCCTCAAAATTAACAAGGCGCCACCAACATAGGTTCAATAAGAATGTCATACATGTACGGCATCTGTTGAGTACCATGTTTTGTTTTTTTTTTTTGGAAAAACCGCTTGTGAAAAATACTTTTTTGAAATCCAGTCCCAAAAAACCCCTCAGATTGTGAATCTCAAAAATCCGGATTTGGGCCTAAGTGTGGATTTTATTGATTCATGATCCGTTGTCGGATTAGAGCGCCACAAGTTTATTAGCTCCGCCTATTTCATGCTAACCCTTATAAAATTAAGTCTTTACTAACTTATTTACTTATGAAGAGAAATTTTGTATCTGTGCGCGGCCATGTAATATCCTCTCTCTCTCTCTCTCTCTCTCTCTCTCTCTCTCTCTCTCTCTCTCTCTCTCTCTCTCTCTATTTTTTACGTGGTGATCCACAATGATCCACAATGAGCACATGCCCGGCCCGGGACATTCCTTTCCTGCGAATTGCTAAGGATATGTACTCTCCCCTCCCCCCCCCCCCCCCCCCCGAGAGAAAATCGAAGGTATTTTATAAACTGGGCCAGCCTACGGCAAGCCCAGTTAAAGAGCGGGACAACATTTTGAATCGTTCAAAAAGTTGCCTTTTTGCGCTACAAATGTTTCGTGTAAAACAACCCATCGCGGGCAGTAAAAAAAATGCGGTGCATAATCAAGGGAGGCGTTTATTTAAAAGTTGGTGTTTATTTAAAAAATTAACTTTATATTTTCTATCCGACGAAAATTTTAAAATAGTAACAAACCAAACCGTCTCCTTATTATCACCGTTCGTCAGATTAAGTGTAAAATTATCCGGATTCCAGAATCCAAGAAAGTTTTGCTTGAAGCCCGAAATCCGGGGCTTTGGAATCCGGAATGGCATTCAGCTCAAGAAAAATGGAATCTCGCTAACGATTAGATTCCGGAATCCAAGTTCCACTGACAAGAAATTTAATATACAGTACCTGGAATCCGGAATCGACAGCGTAGGGAGTCCAGAATCTTGAAATGCAGTACTGGAATCCGGAAGCTGGACTCCACTGCGTGGAATCCAGAAACTTGGAATCCAGTACTGGAATCAGGAATCCACACCGTGGAATCCAGAATCCTATGGATTACCTTACATGGGGCGTCCAGCACGCGCATGTTATGTCTTCACTCATTTCTCTTCTTGATCTAAGCTGCAGCGTGGAAGCCTTTTTTTCTTCATCTGAATCTGTGCAGTCAAAAGAATGTGTAGCTGGTTCCCTGAAGATTTCCAACGGCACATGAAACATTGCTCTTCCTGACCTTTGTGTGAATTACTCGTACAAGTGCCGCATCGGGGGTGAGATGTGTGGATGGGGGTTGATGTGGGTCTATTGGGCGCTTATCACTGTTTTTTTTTTGTTGTTGTTATCGTTTCCACTTTGAGATATTTGACCACAATCTACATTCCGGTTTAGAGACTGAATTCTTGGGCATTTAACAGGAATGCTTTGCCCGTGGGCAGGGAAGCTGTTGACGGAAGTAAGTTTTCAGAAAGAGTCAAATCCCCACCTCATTCCCTTCCTCCCCCTATACAGTGATAGGTGCATCAGAGGTCAAAATTTGATTGAGAAAAGACCACGAATGCCTGAGGTTTATTTATTTATTTATTCATTTATCTTAGCACTAACCACGCCTTATCTTTTAAATGTGGCTTTTAATTCCATGTTTACACTCCTTACTTTTGTTGTCACAATTTTCATTTGCTTAATTCTGGTCAAATATGAGGCCTTCTTTGGAAGATACAGGTGAAAAATATTATTCCCTTTTAAATATATATTCAGGGGTTTAAAGCTAAGTCCCTGAATCAGTTAATCTCAAACCTAATCCAATTCTAAAACGTCTTAATGACCTTAATGAGTTAAACCAATTTCTTTTATTTTAAATAACCAAATGCAAGTACTATGGCTACGATTTATTTGGACGGCCAAAACAACAACAAAAACTGAACTCTTACAACAATAATGACCACAACAAGTGATCTTTATGACGAAGATCGTTGATCGATACTCAAGTTAACCATTACTAGAAAGGCTTTCCTAGGAATCTTAGCTACCACATTTGCTGCGCTTTTCACAAGAACGCGAATTCTAAAGTTCAAAAACCACCTTGAAGTCACAACTGCGCGCGTTTTTCGCTGCCTTCAATCATAATTACGATCACAACCAACGAACCCTGAAACGCAGAAACAAACAAAACGGATTGAAATCCGCCAATCATAGATCACATACAATGACGTTTTGAACCCCTTTAAGTAAAGTTCTGTGTCCTAAGTCGTCCGCTAAGGTGATTGACAGCAGCAAAACGCAAACTTCAGTTGGCCTTTGAACTTCAGGGTTCGCGTGTTTTTAAAAAGCGCAGTAAAGATTATGCAAATCCTCGACTTCGTCTCGGGTTTACATAACCGTCTCGAATTCTTCCAACACCCTCTCGTGTTTATATCGGGCTACCAACACGGAAAACGTTTTCTATTGCTTAAATATGACATCTTTCAGGCGATTTCTTTTTTTTTTTCATTGATTTTTCCTTTCAAGTGTAGTCAATAATTCAGCTATCTCGTCTATGGATAGCTATGAACTCTTCTCCATTTTCTTGGGTTCTGTCAGGACAAATCAACTACTGCCTGGAAACGAGATTGTGATTGTATATATGGGCAATATACCATCTTATTGTATGGCTGAATACGGGAGCGGGCAAATCCTGCGTTCTTATTGGCTACCCTGATTGGCTCATCCAGCCTGCTGGGGATTCCCCACGTTGGTCCCGGAAGAAAAGATTCTTCTTTCTGACCAAGCTGATTGTTGTATAATTTATTGGCTTCATTATTTTTTGCGTTTTTATTGACCAATATCCAGCCATATTGACCTTACGCTTGGTCAATAACGCATATGTATCGATTATATATTACCTACATAGGTTAAGTGCCTTTTTGCTATGAAGAATTAGTCAGGGTATCTGAGCCAATCAGAAGCGGAGAACTATTTTGAATGAACAGTAAATCAAAATTGAACCGCACCAGGGACACCCAAAACAATGGACAACAAATATATAAATTTCATCCCGTTAAAGGGGCTGTGTCACGGCAGTCCAGTTCATTTTGTTTAATTTTGCCAATTACTCACCCTCAATCGCTATGGAACTTAAAGTAAGCAAATTACAGGTAAATGACAAAATCAGAGATCCGAGACAAACAAATATGTCTCCTGAGCATTATTTTTGAAGTTGCAAGCAGCAGGGATCAACTTTGAAAAACTGTTAGGCTGAACAGTTTTCAAAAATCCTAATTTCAATCCGTTTCAGTCTTCTTCAGTTTTGCCCATCCGTGGCATCTGATATGTTACTTTAACCTTCCTTTAAGGTTTTAAGTGGTTATTTTTATGTTTCTCTTAATTTAACGGGCATTTTGTAATTTCCTAATTAGGCTGAATTTCGTGACACAGCTCCTTTAATAGAAGTCAGAAGCACGTTTTGGCTTGGATGAACGACCATCTTCCTCCTCACTTTCATCTTCACTTGCCTTTCCAAGTTTTTCTCGAACAACTTGCTTCTCTCTCTGGCTCTTGAACTCCAAATACTCGGGGACATCCGGGATAATCCATGCTATCGTACTGGTGAGCAAGTACACAACAAATACAAAGACTATCACGAAGGCGAGTCTGGCGGCCACAACATTCCAGTATTCCTTGGAGTAACCATACGGGTATTTACTTTCACGGTAACTGGTATAACTGAGAAAACCCATAAACAAGTAGCAAGTGAGTAAATATTACCCTCTAAAGTTTAAACAGGTTGGGAAGGGAGGGGGAAGCTGCCCACCAAGGTTTTTCTCCATAACTGGAAACGACTTTAATCCATGGCCAGAAGGCGGGGTATCACCGATAGGCAATAATACTGATCCACTTTCCCAGCGTATATCATGGGAGAACTGCCATGCGTTTTCCAGTCAACATTCTTACTTGCTGGGAAAAGTTGAAGCTTGAAGAAGAGCTTTGCAATCCCCTTTGCAGTCACGCTGATGACCCAAATGAGCTCAAAACAGACCTCCATTGCTGTTCAATGGGCTGATGATATGGCTGTGTGTATGCGCAAGATGCTGACCAGGTGGAGGCTTTGTGCCCGAGTGTTTGACGCTGGTTGGTCTGATAATTTTGAATTCTCTAGATCTAATCAAGGTATCTAGGTCCAATTAAGATAACAATTAAACGAAGTTATATTAAAGGTTTTTGGAACCGAAGATCTATTCTGATATGTTCACGTTTAATTAGTTATAACGCAAGCGCGTATTCCCCTTCAACACACTCGCACATCCCGCTTCGCTATCGCGAGAGTATAAATTTGCTGGTATGTTTGACTGGCCAGGTAATCCATTTTTTCTTTAATGCTAAGATAACAGTATTGCGATTATAAAACTTAAATAAACCAAGTGGAATAGCATCTTACCTGCAATAGTCCCTGGTGTAATTAAGATTCGCAAAGGGATTAATGGGCTCGGTCCCAGGCTCCCACATGTATAACGTCTTAAGATCAATGGAAGCAAGGCTGTTGTTGACGAATCCTTTAAGTGTTCCCCCGCCAGTTGAATTACGGTCTGGAGCATATTCCAATATGTACAATAGCCTTGGTATGAACTCAGAAGTGAATGCTAACACAAACGCATTCATCAGCACTGCGACGTTGGTCACTGCTTCCAGTACACTGTACCATGCTCCGATATCTTCAGCACGCACTACCGGAGGCCGCCTGTGATATGAAACCATGTTGATGGCATCCACGCGAATTTCCGCGACAGCGTTTATAAGAGCGAATATTGGAGCGAGTGGAAATGCGGCAACAAACATGGTTACAAAGCCGTACTGGAGAACTGAAAACAGCGTAGCAAAACTGTTAGTTTGTTGGTCGGTTTTGCTTCCGGTACTACTTAACGGATGAATCTGCTTCTCTTATTCTTTTTATAATAGAAGCTGAGTGAAATCTACTTCCAAAAAGCCTTTCGCCAATAGGAGGATGTTTGAGCGTAAATTTGTGTTTGCATGGGTTTCAATAAGAGTATAGGGAGTTTTAGCAACGACGACGGCGATGGCAATAGGTTTATTGAGCAAACAATTAGTTTGCAAGTGCATCACGCTTTTTTGTACATTTCTTTGCCGTTGCTGCACGACTACGACATGAAAATGCCTAGTTTCACGTTTTATGGAGGACGTAAACAAGCGATTACGAACTTTTCTTTCTCTTTCTAAACTTGAATGCGGTCCCAAAGAAATCAGCTCCAGGGAAATTTGCCTACACTAGATATTTTCAGCAAATTGGAATAAAAACGACAAAGTTGGAAAAAACGCCAATTCATTTTAAAAGTGACGTTTTCGATGCCGTCACCTTGGTTGATGCTAAAAGTCCCTTATATGAAAGACGAGGGCGGGGAGGGGAGGCCGGGCATTTGATTTCAAGTACAACCTCCGGTAAGACAACTTTTCCAAGGCCTTTTTCTGCTAGCAAAGGGTATTGTTTCTCCCCTATCCCAATACCCAAGGCGATAAAGTGACGAAATAATGACCAGAGGAGAACCGACACATTCAAGGCGTCATCTTTTAAAATCGAGCACTTTGCATTAAGTACCTATCAGTTACATAGTTCATTTTGTTTATTCATTTTACCTATCTCAAGGTAGTCCCAGAATAGGTAATGATCCTCGAGTGTGCTTAGATCGTAGTCCTTAATATACTGTGGCTGGTCATTAATCTCTTGTAATTCCCTCCGTTTCAGCCATAGCTTGAACCATCTGTATTCCCAAAAAAAAAGACTTAGATTTAGTAGGAAAAGAATCTAACGAAACAATTACGATTTTAATACTACTGAAGTAAGTAATTACATAATAACTCTTTAGTGGTTAAAAACCACAGGTAGTTCAAAACCGCCATCTCTATTTAGGGTCGGATTCTGGCGTTTTATGTGAATGCCTCCTCGATTTTACTGTGAACTTCAATGGTCAGTATCTCGGTAAAGAATGTAATTTTTTGACCCCTTTAATTTCTTCTTTTGGCTGACCTTAAACTGGTGTTTCCAGATGGCAGGTGTGTCTCTTCCCCACACACCACACCCCAAGCTGTCTCTAGTCTCTACTAATCGCTTCCACAGCTGTTGCATGAAATATCGCATACAACGCCCAACGCTATAATTTGTGTGGACCTTGTGACTAGATTTTTTATATTATGTAGGTTTATTTCTTACTCAGTGTCCGGCGCATTTGCTTAAATTAAATGATCTTCTAAAGTTTAATTTTTCACATTTCACTCCCAGGGTTAGGCTATTTTTCGTATAAAAAAGGAAACCTTTAACATTCAAAAATGTGATGGAGAGAGGAATCAGAAAAATTCTCACTTTCCTAGTATGTTAAATTGCGGCTAAAATGTTTGGGAAAACAAACAATGTAACTGTTCAAAAAGACTCAAGTTCAGCTAGGATGACCGAACAGATACAAATTTTATAGCACCTCTTAGAAAGCATTTCTAGAGATCTAAAAGTACTCTGGATTGGCTAAGAAGTGTATTTAGGACGAAACCGTTGCGAGTGCCACTACAGTGTACTACCTAATTTAATTCAAGCAGGGCCAAGAGACGAGTTAACTATAGACGGCCATCACCTCCGTTTCACCGTCAAAAATACAGTAATTCTTAACTGTATATATCTTCCCACTTCCAAAGATACTTACGGAACGCCAACTTCCATGACGTTGGAGACAATCTGCAAGCCGATCATGAGAATTGCAATCTGAATGGCGAGTTCTAAGAAGCATCCCTCCTCGCTGCAGCCTTCCAGTCTGTACTTTCCAAAAACCCTGGTGTATCTTCCTGGTGTGCCAACAATAAGATTAGACTTGAAAAATGCAATGTACATAATAGACGAGAAGGTGTTTACAAACTGGAAAAGAGCCATTTTTGTCGTAAAATTGTCCTCATAGATAGTACGAGTTTTAGGGTTTTCCCAGTTGGTCAACCAAACAGCAATTTTGTTGTAGGCGTACTTCAACAAGGTGATGGCCAGTAGATTAACGCAGGCAGCTATACCCGTTGTCAGTATTTTAGCACTATTCTGAACAGTTCGCTCTGAACTGCTATTCAGGGTGGCAAAGACAGCCGCACGAAACACCACTACACCGATCACAACGGCTAGCACCAGACAAATCATAAATGTGACCACGCTAGCAACCACTGCAAAACGACGATTCCGCTTCATTCTTTTAGCCCTAAACACAATCTTGCCAGTGTCTGGATCAGGTCTAAATGGATCAAGTTCTTCTTTGGTTAGAGAACTGACATATTCGGGGCGAAGTGGTTCATCTTCAGCTTCAAAATCTTTCGTGTGCCATGCTTGGGCTAAAGTGGCTTGTCGACGCTTCCAGAACTCAAGAAAGAGGGTGGCCCAAATAGACGCAAAAAAGGCGAGAACAGGAGTGCCATCGTTGTCAAAGATGTAAGTTATGGAGGCATAGAGACAGGTAGAAGTAGCTAGGCTCCAGTAGCTGCACTTTCTATCACAAAGAGGACACATGTACCAGACACCTTCATTCCTTTTGTTACACACGTCTTGAACAGGAATAAATGAACCTAGAGATGTCATGCCATACAAGAAGACAATCAAAGAAAAAATAGCGAGTGGAACCAGCATGGCCGTGTAGAACCCAAGCCAGGCAAAGTACAGACCAACTTCATGTCCGAAATAATCTTTTATGGCCTCGTATGGTTGGTACTTGAAACATCTACCAAATCTTGCCCAGTCACTTTTCAAGCGTTGGCGGTCATTCACAGGGGATTCTCCTTCCTCAAGTTTCACCGTTCCTTCATGCAAAGGATAATGAGAGGTGTATGCACCATCTAAGACCAGCCTATTGAGACCAACGCATTGACGCTCCTGGGAGAAGCGGGTATTTTCCAGGATCTGCTGGACCATATACATTCGATCTACAGTGCTGAAGAAAATATCCTTATCCTCGTGGTTCACGAAATTCTCCAACTGTTCTTGTTGGAAACGGCCCACAAAAAATTCGCCCTTTTCTCTAACTGTTGCGTCGTGTACACGTAATGGGTCGCAGCGCTTAAGGGCTTCTATCCGTTTTGGACCACACCACGACTCCAAAAGCGATGGAAATTCCACGTCGCTTGGTTGAAGGGGAATTTTCAATCTCATCTTTTCTGCCCGCCTAGACAAAAATTCCCAAGTCGCATGAATTAACACAAAATGCCGTTGAACGTCAGGGCCCTAAAGACAGTGATAAGGGAAAGTTACGTTGACTGTTATCGATACGTACTTGTTTTAAGTAAATTATAAGTATTAGAGAAAAACCTTAGCTTAAAGGCTTGGCTAAATTTTTTCTTAGTTGTTTTCACTTGACGTCACCACAATTCAGCTACAATGAGCTACAATGGAACCTCTGCTTTGAGACACCTCCATTCAGGGGACGTAAAACTTGTTCCGGAAAAATGTTCACATAAACTTTCTTATTCAGGGAAGTGGGACACTTTTTAATTTGTAGGTCCCGAAACCAAGGTTTATCCTCCACTCAGAAAGTGACTGGACATAAAAAACATTTATAAGTTTAAGTTTACATTTATTTAGTGACAATGGCGACAGCTATCAAAACATGAACTATCTCACCGTACTGCACCTGAAGGAATTCAACACACAACATCGCGGAGATAATTTAATCATGTTTTTTTATACATTATCTAGCTGATTGAAATAATGACTGCAGCAGATTGCGTGGAAGAATAAAAGACAAGTATTTTATTTGTTGGCTAATTATCAACAAACCCCTGCCGAACCTCCATTCAAGGGACATATCTATTCAAGGTACACTTGGTGCCGATGGTGTTGTTTGAATGGAAGTTCCACTGTAGCTAAAGAATATCAATTTACTGCTTTCATGATTTATTGCTGCAGCTAAACAGGTTTTGGTTCGAAAGAGCTCTTTATTTCTCGATAGAATACGCTTGAATTTCGAAGCCTTTTTGTAATGCGTCATTTAGATGGCTGCGAGGAATCTGTCATGTAGGTTTGAAAAAAGTTCGCGATCTTCTGGAAGTTCGCTATGTGAATCATCCTTAATTGTCTTAGAATTAATATACTTTCAACCTTTATATATAACTTCGCCCATGGTGAGTTCACACCTTTTTAGCAATTTAAAACAATTTCCCAAGAATCTCGCATATGGAAAATCACACAGATATTATTCTTACAGAGGCTTTTTGCATATTGATCTCCTTTCATTTCCCAGATTCTGGACTTTGTGTTTCGAATGGTACGATTTCATTTTATGTTTGATGGCATGGCATTAAAAACCACCAATAGTATTATGAAATTTCAAGATGAGCTTTATATATAGGCTTCATTTGCGCACTTTGCTTTGTCTTAAAGCGGCAACAGGTGGTAGCTTGCTCTCAATGGAATCATTGCCAGAAAATATCGAATTCGTTAAAATTTAAAAAAATCGTCATCACCTTTGAAAGATTATAAGTAACCATGTTTATGGAATAACAAGTGAGGCAAATTGCAAACAAACAAACAAACAAACCTCCTCTTCCACGCTATGGCTGACATAGGAAGTACAAAGGATTTTCCCCTCCCTTTGGCTGACGAGGATGTGAGGAAACATCTTTCCCTTTAGTTCCTCCCTTTGCCCTACGTTTCTCTAGTCCAGGGTAGGTACAGTTGCATGCCCTCACTTTTGCGGGGAAAATGCTGTTGTTATCTGAATTTTCCTAGTTTTACTGGTTCATATCAAACATAAGGCCACGCCTTGGCCAAATTTATCCTAGTATGGATTTGTCATTATTTTGCAGCCCAGCAAACAGTGCTCATGCGCCCAAACTTGAGTCGAAAAAACCGGATGCTCTCGCAGGCTACCCAAAGTAAGACTCCGCCTATATCAATAATTGTACACATTTTAGGCATCCTACTGATGAAACGTTCGACACGTAGATATATATTTTTTTAGCAACTACTATAATTTGCAATCTGTCCACTCTGAATTGGCTTAATATCAAGGAAGATGGTGAAACATAAATGGTATTATCATTCGATGCAAATGTTTCTTCCTTTTCATTGGCCGAGAGCCCACTACGTGACCTGCAAATAATGTTGTGCTAATGCCCCATGTCGTTCAACTGTTTTTGGGTGCAAATACTATTCTGCTCATGCGTAAATGAAACCACGCTTGCTCCTTGTTCGTTTATGTGATCTCTGTCATTACTCCAGGAAGGCAGCGCGCGCTAACCGCTTTCCGAAGATATTATTTATTAAAAATCAAACTCAGTGATCGAATGATAAAACAATTATTGAACTCGGTTATCGCAAAATATCGTGATTTGTCTCGCAGATCAATTATTTGCCTCAGCCTTTGGCTTCGGCAAACAATTGATCTGCTCGCCACTGACAAATCGCGATATTTTGCTCAACCTCGTCCGATAATTGCTAATTATTTGCTATAACGGCTATACCACGATCCTCTGTTTACTGCTTGGTCAAGGGGAGGCTGCTAAGGGGACGCGCCATAATCATTGATGACTACTTGTCTTGTCTAGTAAGATAGATTGGCATTCTTCAATGTGCAAATTAAAAAAAGGCTCAGTTTTGCTCGATATCATCCGAGTTCAGTCACTGAGAATTTTCTGAGGTGTCTAAAATGACAATGGCAAGCGAGTGAACGAGAAATGAAGTAATAAATAAATAAACTGAAGCACTGAATAAGATCCGCAAAGTGAACATTCATAAAGGGACGCACTACTGCAGCCAAACAATTAACATTCCAGACTAAGAATACCTTTTTCACAGTAATGCTATCTTGCCGTATAATAAGACCTTTCTTTTCAAGTCGCTTCTCATAAGATCTTCTTAAGTTTTCAAGTTTCTCCGCCTCCTTCTTCTTATGTTCTTGTTCGTCTTCCTCTTCTTGACAGGTCTCATACACCAAGACGTAGTCAATACGCAAACCTTCATCTCTCGGGTACGCTCCTTGATTTCTCGCTTCAGACTCGACTGGATCATCGTCTTGAGACAATTTAGCGTAGGCTCCTCTGTCCATAGCAGCAGAGCTCCTTCGTCTTAGAATCCTCCAGAGATGACTGAAATGACCGTGACTAGAAACAGTGGAAAGCGAGAATGTTCAACGCCGCGTCAAACTGAGATGGAATAATTCGGACAGGTACATCAATTTACTGGGCATAAAAATTTGCGTTCTTGCTTTTGAGGTCCATAGCTAACCTTCCAAGATGCTTGACTCTTACGAAGAGAAGATAATTGGATATCACTTTTTCCAGAGGTCGTATTGGTATTAGTCCCAGAGTCAAGTTAACTGTCCCGCTTCGATCGAGTAGCAATTTATCAGCCTTCCTTGGAAGTCGATAAATATTAATTTACTTTTATGAAGGCAGAAGTACTGTTTCTCCGTCAATTATCAGTCACATATAATTATTCAGACCTTTAGTTATGGAAACTGATAGCACTGCTAAAATTTTCGGCTTTCTCCTTCCACTTCGCAAACGGAGCAGTCTGCATTATGATCACTGAGACAAAGGAGCTGCGAGAGAAAATCAGGAGGACAAAAAACATGTCTTTGAATAACATTCAAAGTCATCGAAAAATACGTCCTTCCGACAGTAAAACAACATAAAACAATCGACCGAAAAAAAGACATAAAAAAAGCGAGAAATTAAAAGCCTTCAAAGGACAAAATACTAAATAAATGTAAAGAAGACAAAATTGCTGTGAATTTGCGTCGTTGCTGGTGTTACGGAAATATTAAAATATTAAAAAAAAATCGTGCCTTTTCAAGTAAAAAGGCACTTCGATTTTTAATGGTGAGTTGAATTGCTTTAAGAGTTTTCGTATGCCTCGTATTAGATATACCAAATCCCCTTTTAACACTTGATGAAAAACATCAGTGTTGTGTGGAAAGCGTAAGTCAATTTTGTCAACTCATGTACAGCATTCATGGAGTTTGATTTCAGGGTAGCATATATATGTGTATATATATGTCTAAGAATTTTTTAACTATCATTATATTTAAATAAGCATAGGATACAAAAAGGCAACACAATTTTTACGCATTTAATTCACCCCCTTGTTTGAATCACACAAAGAGTTGTTAAGTTCTACGAGCCGTGAGGTTAATAACTGTTTTCATTGCACAATTTTATACTACTATACTACTATACTTTTTCAGAACAACGAATCTCCATCGAAACAATCGTTAAGGTATTAATTATCGACCATAGTTGAGAATATAGAATATAAAGAAATTTCAAGAGAGTGGCGGTTTGACATCGATGTCAATAACGTTCGCGTTGCGCGCAAATTTTCCACTAAACGTGACCGATTGTAGAATCATGTGATGAGAAAAAGAAATTCATTCCTCTGCTATGCAATCTTGCGAAAAGCACAACAGAAAACGCCGCCTGTTTCAGGTGAGTTTATTGTGCGAGAAACACCCTGTTCTTAATACACTTGCTATTTTTAACATAATCTCACTAATAATAATATTTAAAAACTTCTCCCAAAACTAAGGCAAAAGAAAAAATTCGGCAAGTAAAATCTTACTACACACTCCTCAACGCCTCGTTTTTGTATATTGAATTGTTCTCCGCAACAGGTGGTGACGGAAATGATATAGGAGCACAGACAAGAATCTTGGAGACACTGTTGTTTGACCAACTTCTTCAATTTTATCTCCCAGATTGTAGACTTTACCAAAGGAACGTTTTCAATTGACACAGATCTAAAGCGTGATTTTTTTTTAGACCCAAAAGAGTTCTTGCTTATTTTTTCGACGTTCGCTCCAGAAAAGGTCCGATACGGACAGTGAAAGCTGAGAGCAGTCTCTGAGACTAGTTTGTTTGAACGAGTCGCGTTTGTCTCAAGTGAACAATAGCCATCGAGCAAATGTATTTCCAGCAGGGGTGGCTAACTTTGGTAAAGGTAATATGTATTGGTCCCTAGAAAGGTCAACCCAGGACACCCGGGATGGATTTTTTTGTACAGTGCCGAGGCCTCATTTTCTTGGCCGCGCCTTGATCTGCCCCGGCTACTTTAACGAACATATTCTTGGCCTTTTTGGATTACATCCTTCGAGTTTGTCAAAGTCTGCGGGATTCGTTTTTCTATCATTGGCTTCTATATCTGCTGCTATCCTATTACTACGATCCTGGCATGTTTATTTTCTGTTGGAGTTCGAATTTCGTGGAAAATGTTGAGCTGAATGAAGGCATGGCGGCGAAGATGGCATCTCGTGTCTCCTACCTTGTATATTATTATTATTGTATATAGAGTGAATTAATTTGAACAAATTACTGCAAATTATCACGAAACTTCGTTGGAGCAATAAGGACAACAACAACTAACTGCAGAGTAAGTTTCATTGATCTTTATTTAATATTTCCTAGAAATTTTAGGATGGTATTTTTACCCCATACAAACACGGTAATTTTACTGGAACCATACTGTGGTACTATCGCACAGCCTGGGTGACCTGTGGTGGAACACCAAAATAGCGCTAACTCGCCGAAAAGGCTCACGCTTGGAAATTTTTGCTTCAATTCGGGCCAACTTTTTTCGGAATCGTACGAAGACTGGTTCCTAACAAAGACAAATTCAAGATGGCGACGTGAAGCCAGACGAACTACGGCTGATTATAACGGCATTGAAGAACCGTGAAAACATTAGGAATTGCAATTTCAAACCAATAAATGAAATGAACACAAGTTAAACTATTCATACAGTAATATTTCAGCTCAGTAGACATCATGTCATTTAGAGCAGCAGCTCTGTTATGTATATCGATTGTCGTCCTAATTATCGATCTCTTTAGTAACAACTAAGTTTCAAAATGCCTTCTTTAAGAACTTCGCTTCGATAAGTTTTAACTTACCTTCATTAAGAAATTTGAAGGGACACCTTTCTTGTTTGGTGGGGGTGTTTTAATGTCAAAGAAGAGACCTCAAATACACTTGAACGTGGCTGAGCTGAACTGGTGTTGTTTGACGATGACATGATGTATTATTGTAACTTCCCACTTTTCAACGAACAAAATTCCTCGCTGTTTATTATTATCTGCCACGAAGGTTAGCATTTTGTCTTGACAATTCACGAAGTAGAAATCGCTTTACTGAGAATAGGACAACCTCGGAGCGGAGGAGTGATTTTCTTGCTTCTCGCAAGTCATCCAAAACCTGTTAGTTCATCCATTAACAAGCGTGATGTGAACCTGATTGACCTAAAAATGGTATTTTTTGTAAGAAAAATTCACGTGCGTAAGCTCCAAACTTAAGCAACTAAAGCATCAAAACAAAGGATAAATACCTTCTTCATGTTTTCCTCGTTTCCGTTTTTGAGATATGGGCACCAAACAGCAGATATAAAACCTTTTCCAAAGCTTACTTCAGCCAGACTTTTCTCTCAAGAACCTCGCAAGAAACTCTCTCTTCGCCGACATAAAGCTAGTCTCAAAATATTCGAAGACAAGGCATGCAAGGTACCGATAAAAAGCTCTTTCTTCGTAGCTTTTATCGCGCTTGTCAAAACATTGTTTATTAGTACCAGTTCTCTCTCACATGGCGATAAAGCCTGACCGATTTTCGCCCTTGGCGGGCTGGGGATATGGCCGCGCAGAATTTCAAAGAAGAGGACTGGGGAAACGGGGACACGAAACTTGGCCAAAATTGGCACAAAAATTTCCAAGCGTGGCTTCAAAACGTCCTGAGACGTGGGCAAACAACAAAGAATACAACAAGGCAACAAGGTATAAGTCGATTTTATTTTAAAACATAACATTTTTATCTCTTTTAAGAATAACCGTATACAGGCCTTTGTAAATAACCGTTTGAAACCAAACACCGCTCGCAAGCAAGGGTCACTTCCGCGTTCTTGTAGTGAGCTTGGGCCGCTTGTGATTGCCCTCAGATCTTCAGGTACCTACGTCTCGCCCCTGCTTACTTCTTGGATGGTTGTCACTAGCCGCGCAATTTTTAGGTTGATAACAACTGGGAAAAAGAATCTTTTCTATCTTTCGCCTCATGTAAGTGAATCCAAGGCAGTCTTTTGATCCCCGGATTTTCTGTCAGTGGGACTTGGATTCCGGATTCCAAAGCCCAGGGTTCAATTTAATAAAACTTTTACACGTGTAATTTACAAGTGTAGCTGTTGTTTTAGAGTTTGAAAACAATAGCTACAATTGTAAATTACATGACATTGTGTAAAAGTTTTATTAAATTGACCCTAGTATTCCGGATTAATTATGGTTCCGGAATCCGGATTCCCTCACGCTAAGCGATCCATCTGCCTCTATCGGGTCTTCAAAGTAGCAAGACGGCGGCAGGGGAAGCTTTCAACTCAACAAGCCTGCCAAATTTTAGCACTTTAGCGACAGTCACAATCCAGTAGACTTAAACGGGAGCAAAAGTGGTGCCGGGGTTAAATATATCCTGGAGACTATGTGGGACTAAACGCTACGCCATGTATGCATGACGTGTGTTAGTTTGTGGTTCTCTCCCTGTTTTCAGACGTTTTTATCCGGGTCCCCCGGCAAACTTGGAGGCAATAAAGAGTGTGAATTAACCCTGGCCTCTTCGCACGGCTGGGGTCGTTTTCGTCCCCATATGGAACGATATACACGTTCCTCCCTGGACTCATTTAGTTTTCACTTGTCGTTTTAAAAAAATATCCTCATGCGCTTAACACAAAACGACGCTGCTTAATTACATCCGATTATTCGGAAAATATGCCCTTACCATTGCAAAACTCCTTTCTAGCCATTCCCAACATTAGCTGATTAAAAATGTGATGTTTTCTGTTAAGTTCCAGCAATTACTAACACAAACCAAAAGTAACCACCACTTTTTACTGACCGTGACATATTTTATATGACATGCTATAGCCTGAGCTTCTAATTTAATTATTCTTGGAATATCCTAATTGCTTTTACATTTTAATAATTGTTATCTTACTGTCAAAACCCTTTAGTTCTGGACAAACCCAAAAATTAGCCAGTTTTATGACAAATTAATGAGATATCAATGACTAATATGAACTGTGACAAAAACCGTTACACATAACATTTTTTTTCTTGTGATCAGAAATTTTCACACTACAATAACATTACTGGCAGGCCCGTGAATTTGTCAATTTAACATGACATGCAGACATGCACCTCAGACATGCAAGTACTGCATTGATTGTGAAATAAGTCCCCTTATAGCTCTTGATGAAGACGGTTAAATGTCTGAAGCAAGCGTTGGCTTGACAGACGGATCATCTTCCTCTTCACTTTCCTCTTCATCGTCGCTTGCCTTTCCAAGTTTCTCTCGAACAACTTGTTTTTCTCTTTCGCTTTTGAACTTCAGGTACTCTGGGATATCCGGAATAATCCATGCTATCAAACTGGTGATCGAGTACACAAAAAATACAAATACGATCACGAAGGCCAATCTCGCGGCCACTAGATTCCAGTATTCCTTGGAGTAGTTGTATGGATAGGTACTGTCATGGTAACTGACGTAACTGGAATTCAAATAAATCGGTAGAGAAACGTTAAAGGGGAAAAGTAATGAAATTATTAGTGAAAAGTGATGTTGTCATACAGAGTTTCGGGTGGTAGACACATCAAGTTTTGAAAAAGCGAGTCTAGTGAGTTCTCGTTTGTCAGCCATTAAAAATGAGTGCAAAGAGTAAAGCAGGGCCAGGGAGTAGCAAGAGTGCTGCAGTATTGAGAGCACTCCATCCTTCCACCCATTTCCGGCGTTCATATCGTAAGGGACTGGGTACGAGTCTATTTTGGGGGGAATTATCAACACAAGAACTAAAAAAAAACCGAACAACCTTACCGAATTTTAGATAATCCCCAAGTTTTCTGGGCTGAGATTGAACAAGAGCTATTCAAATACACCTTTTGCTGTTCATTACGAAAAAAATACTCAATCATTTGCGTAAAACGGCGACCAATAGTGAGAAGATACATTCATTAGCGCGAAAATACGAACGTTTGCACATAAGTCAGATTCAATAACGATTTTTGCATTTTAATCAACCTTCAATAACACTTTTGGGCATTCATATGAGTCATTCGGCATACAAAAGAGAAAAATGTACTTTCATTAACGCCAACATCAAAGTCATTAACACCATCTTGAAAGTCAATATGGACAACAGTCAAACATTAAAGTACAAACACTATTCATTAACATTTTTACGACACTTCTTGCTATTCAATGGCATTCCTGGACAAGACAAACATTAATGCAATAAAACACAATAAAAATGTATGTATGTATGTATGTATGTATGTATGCGCTTGTGCAATTAATTGAGTGTTCTTTACATTTAATATACAAAAATCGATTTTCAATTAAACAGTTGAAATTCAAACAAATTTGACCTGTATTTCAGTTCGTTAATGTATATCCCTCAAAAACCTCTCTATTTAACATTTTGGCAGGTAGGTTTGCATGAAATGGTACCCCTTAGCACATTTAGCTACGGTTACAATGTCCTGTTCCTGCGCAGAGCTCCAACCACTGCAGTCGTTGTGTCCAAATCCGCTAGTGGGATTGCTAGAGCTTTGCCCTCATTCCTGCTATACATGTACACCTTTGAATTTCCGGACCCGGGATGTCGGCAGTAGGTGTCGCTTTCTGACAACTTAATTAAAACCTTTTCAAAGATGTCGAAGGGGGAAGCATAAGGTGTGTAAGTATGGGGCGGTAATGGCCAAATCTAGGTGGGTTGGTGCCCCGTCATACGCAAAGACCACCGACTTATCGGGATCCATATTTTTCCTCGTCCGCTCCAGAAAGTCACCATAAGGCCGACACAGATTTCATTGCTCCAGCAGCTGAATAGTGTCTGCACTTTAATGTTTTCTGTTGTCCCTATTGACTTTTAAGATGGTGTCAATGACTTTGATGTTGGTGTTAAAGCATATTTTTCTTTTTTGTATGTCGAATGATGCATATGAATGCCCAAAAGTGTTATTGAATGTTTAATAAAATGCAAAAATCGTTATTGAATCTGATTTATGCGCAAATGTTTGTACTTTCGCGATAATGAATGTATCTTCTCACTATTGGTCGCCGTTCACGCAAATAATTGCGTATTTTCTCGTAATGAACAGCAAAAGGTGTACTTGAAAATTTAATTTACAAAGAAATGTGTGGATTGCCGGACGCTTGTCTTGACGTCCTCATACCATCCTATAATACAGACAGTCGTACCCCAGAAGTTCCCACGATATGAAAGCCGCAAATAAACCCTGATTCGAGTCCCTAGTGGTCGTCACCAAATGGCAGTACCATTTTCAAACTGAAAAATGTGGTAGACGTAAAAATGATAAAACCTTTTTTGGATGGGCAGTGTTTCTAAAATGAATATTTATAAGTAAGTAAGGTTTTTAACACGAGCAGTTTACCTGCAGTAATCTCTGGTGAAATTAACATTTGCCGTAGGGTTTACAGGCCTGGTCCCAGGCTCCCATTTGTATAGCGTCTTAAGATCAATGGTAGCCAGACTGTTGTTGATGTATCCTTTCAGGGTTCCCCCGCCAGGTGAATTACGGTCTGGAGCATATTGCAACCTGTATAGTAGCTTGGGTATGAAATCAGAAGTAAATGCTAACACAAACGCATTCATGATCACTGCAACCTTGGTTACTGCCTCCAGTACACTGTACCATGCTCCGATATCTTCAGCACGCACCACCTGGGGCCTTCTATGATACGATACAAAGTTGATGGCATCAACTCGAATTTCCAAGACTGCGTTAATGAGAGCAAAGAATGGGGCGAGTGGGAATGCGGAAACAAACATGGTGACAAAGGCGTACTGGAGAACTGAAAATAAATATATCTATTCAGTCAGGAAATTAAGTTTGCCTTAAACATTATCTGCGCACCATGGGGAAGGCGCATTTTTATCCTGAAGTTTTTACTGCCAGTTTGTTATGGTAACTGTTGTAGCTGAGGAAAGTAAAAGTAAATGTAAAAATGCAGAAGCGGCTGGTTTGACGAGTCGTAATAGTAAACAAGCGAATAGTTCAACAAAGGAGCTGGGTAATGATGTTAACTGAGAATTGCCTCCTTTTTGCGTCTAAAGATGCAACATTTTGTTTTACCTATTTCAAGGTAGTCCCAGAACAAGTAATGATTCTCCAAGCTGCTTAGTTCGTGGTCCTTGATATATTGCGGCTGATCAGTGAACTCTTTTAATTTCCTCCGTTTGAGCCAGAGCATGAACGACCTGTATATTAAGATTAAAATAATGCATAATAGATCTGTTTTGGAAGGTGATGGAAACTATGCCCATCAGTCAGTATACCATCGAATCGATGGTATATTGCTCGGATCTTCCAAATATGGTTGAAGAGGCATTTTGGGGTGGTAATCCTAGGTAGATACCATCTGTAAAAAGGTATCTGCAGGTACCGGGCCTTAATACGTATTCGTTCCCTGGTGCATTAGTCGTTCCTTATTTTGACTGCTCCGAAGTTTGAGGATGTATGGGAATAGGCCTGTGTGACAGACTAACAGAGATTGCAAAATAGGGCTGGAAGAATTATTAATAACATTTAGTGATTATAATTCGAGATTTGCGGATATTCTCCAAGACTTAAGATGGGATACCCTTGAGCAAAGACGCTCTAAGCAGCTCGCAATAATTGTTTTTAAATCTCTAAATAACCTTTACCCTAAGAGTTTAAAGAACATGTTCAAACCAACCTCCAGGGTTCATTCCTACAACGTAGAGGTGCCTGGAAAAAATGTTTTTGTACCAAGGCCCCGTACTGAAGCTGCTAAGCGGGCCTTTAGGTATAGGGGAGCAGTCATGTGGATGGCCTAGAAAATGTGCTTAAAGACGAGATAAATCTCAACTCTTTCAAGTCTGCCTGTCTTTGCTTTGAACCGGGTTTGCCTTGAGGGAGTTGTGATAGAACCGATTTTTAGTTACATAATTTTTGTTCTTACACTAGGCTGTTTAATAAGACTTAAGAGCGGCTAGGTTTTACTTAACCAAAAGATAAGTGTGAACTGGCCTAAGTAAAATCTCAAGTAACTTTACTTTGCATCTCATCAAAGTCGGAAAGTTGAAACGATTCAAGAAATTTTCAATTAAGTGACTTGAAAACATCCTTAAAACCGACTTGCGCTTTCTGAGCTTTGAGAAAGGGGAAGCATGTCAGGTCAATCAATCTTACTATTATGTTGCGTGGGAAAACAGGTTTAAATAAACCTGAAGTAAAAAAGATAGGTTGTGTGTGAAGCTTTCTTTTACTTGAAGAATTTAAAATTTACTTGTCTTGAAATATTTCTTTGCGTATTTAGGCTCTAGTGTAAAGACTACCAAGTAATGTATATTTTAAGTTGATTTTTGTGTAATTAACTATAGGATAGTTTCCTTAATATAAAGATATATTTTTAGCATTATTGTAGTTTCTCTTGACATTTGTTATCTAAACGGCTCACTGGAAGAGCATTTTTAATGAAGTGATACCGTATAAAGCTTAGCTAAAGTTTTGATTGATTGATTTGATTGACATCTTTGCGTTAAACATTGCTGTAGACTCTATCTTATCAACTGTTTGAGAAGAATTAGCCGGAAAACTTGATCCAATCAGAAATGGTGACTTATTTTGAATGAAAAAGATATTGATAACGATTATGTTTATAATGATGACATAATTATGATTCATAAATTTTTTTTTGGCATAGGACGAACATCAACGATAGTTGCACTTCCGTTGGCCGAACTCTATGTAGTAGACAGTTAAATATAAACTGACCAACAAGGTTTGCAATCAGACTAAAACGCGAAAACTAGTCCAATGATAAAATCGATATCCAACTAATGAGAAAAATCACAAATTAAACTATTTCCACAGTTCATGTACTAGTTTAGACTTAGAAGATAAGAAGAGATTTGTCACGTGTCTACTGAGATGGTTCCAATCAACGCGATGATAAATAAAATGATTGATTTAACAAAACTGTCGTGATATATAGGCAGCATTTAATTCTAGTCGATCCTTATATAGTTAACTAATTCAATAAAGGTTGCCTTGACTATTGGTCATTTGGGCATACGGAACCAACTTATGACCTCCGCCAAACAACATAATAGCTACCTCAGTGCGCAATTCCCAAAGCAACCTTCATTGAGTCAGCTATATATGCCTCTAAGGGCAATACTTACGGAATGCCAATTTCTATAATGTTTCCGATAATCTGTTGCCCCACCATAATAATCGCGATCTGAATTCCGAGTTCTAAGAAGCAGCCCTGCTCGCTGCAGCCATTCATTCGGTACTTGCCCAAAATCCTCCGGTATCTTCCCGGCGTGCCAACTATTATCTCAGACTTGAAGAATGCTATATAAATAATGGAGGAGAAGGTGTTTACGAACTGGAAAAGAGCCATTTTCATGGTAAATTTGTCCTCATAGATTGTACGAGTTGCAGGATTTTCCCAGTTGGTCAGCCAGACAGCAAGTTTGTTGTAGGCGTATTTCAGCACGGTGATGGCCACTAGATTAATGCAAGCCGCCATTCCCGTTGTCAGTATTCGAGCCCTCTTCTGAACGGTTTTTTCAGAAGTCCTACTAAGGGTAGCAAAAACAGCTGCACGAAACACCACTACGCCGATAACGGCAGCAAGCACCAGACAAATCATGAATGCAATCAAGCTAGCGACTAGTGCGAAACGACGATTGCGCTTCCTTTTACCAGCTCTAAATACAATCATTCCAGTGTCTGGATCAGGTTTGAATGGGTCGAGTTCTTCTTTAGTGAGGGACCTGACGTACTCAGGACGAAGGGGTTCAAACTCAGTTTCGAAATCTTTTGTGTGCCATTCTTGGGCTAAAGTGGCTTGTCGACGCTTCCAGAACTCAAGAAAGAGAGTGGCCCAAATAGACGCAACAAAGGCGAGAATAACGGTGCCATCGTTGTCAAAGATATGGGTTATGTAGGCATAGAGGCAAGTAGTAGTAGCTAGGCTCCAGTAACTACACTGTGTATCACAAAGAGGGCACATGTACCAGACTCCTTCATTCTTTTTGTCACACAGATCACGAAGAGGAATATATGACCTTGAAGATATGATGCCGTGCAAGAAGACAATCAAAGCGACAATTGCGAGCGGGACCAGCATAGCAGTGTAGAAACCAAGCCAGGCAAAGTACAGACCAATTTCATGACCGAAGTAATCTTTGATGGCCTCATATGGTTGGTACTTGAAACATCTACCAAATCTTGCCCAGTCACTTTTCAAGCGTTGGCGGTTATTGACAGGGAATTCTCCTTCCTCAAGTTTCACCGTTCCTTCGTGCAATGGATAATGCGAGGTGTATGCACCATCTAAGACCAGCCTATTGAGACCAACGCACTTAGGTTCCTTGGAGAAGCGGGTATTTTCCAGGATCTGCTGGACCATGTACATTCGATCTATGGTACTGAAAAAAATCTCCTTATCCTCGTGGTTTAAGAACTCCTCTAACTGTTCTTGTTGGAAACGGCCCACAAAATAATCGCCCTTTTCTCTGACTGTTGTATCATGTATACGTAGTGGATCCAAGCGCCTGAGCTTTTCTATCTGTTCTGATCCACACAGCGACTCCAGGAAGGAAGTAAATTGGACATCGTTTCTCTGAACAGGCATTTTCAATCTCATTTCTTCTGCCCTCCTAGATAAGACTTCCCATGTCGCGTGAATTGACACAAAGTGGCGTTCAACAACAGGGTCCTACCGACGAAAACAATCAAAGTTATAATTCAGATAATTGTCATAAGACTACCATGAAACTTTCTTAATCCATAATCGTTTTGATTTAATTCTTTTTTTTGCCTTGCAGATCCCTAAATACTTAAATATCATAGCCCGAGTAAACATTCTGAGAGCGCCTAACTTATTCATTAATTTGAATAAATTTTGTCATATGTTGAACTGGCCTTAATTGTTGTTGTTTCTTAAAAATGTTTCAGAGTGAAAACCGTAGGGATACTGTCTTTGATTCTATGTTTTCATGGAATCATAGTCGACAGTTTTCAATTAGAAAGTTATTCTGCATGATGTTGAAAATTTCGTGGTAATCTTGGCATTTCGATTCTCTTTTATACTAATTTACTCATTTTAATTTTTTAACTTTGTTCATTGTTAATGATCTTTCATTATGGTAATTATTATTATTATTATTATTTTACAAAGACTAGTAAATTGTTTAGAGAGCTGAGTAATGAGAAAACTTTGACAGTAAATAATTTCTTTTTGAGGGCCATTAAGGAGGATATTTTTAAAGTATTTTTAATCAGTCTTACACTCTGTAGAAAGAGGTTAAAGTATAGAATTGTTTCGTTCCTTAGAATTGCAACGAAATTTCAACAAGCCGTTAGGTCAATTGATCATATTAGACCATATATCATAAGGCCGTGAAAATATTTGCATACCGGAATCAAGAAAGCTCTAGCGCTTGTTTTTATTGCATCAGTCCCCTTATATTGGTATGTTATGAGGGATGAATGGCCCTCGTTTGATATGCCTGCTAAAATTATTATTTGAATGTATTATCCTGTAGCCCTTATGTCGGCATTTTTGTATCCAACAACAAATGTCTTCTTACACATTCTAGCATCGTGTAAGACTGAGACATCGGCATAATGATGGTTTAAAGGGTTAGAAGTTAAAGACGGCTTTTGCAACTTTTATGCAATTTATGTCCCAATAACTATTTTCATGAAGTTCTAGTAAAATAGAAAACTTTCAGTTTTTAACTGAGTAAAGCTCCAAGCAGCTCTTGTCTGATATGCCGCAATATATTGCACTCAAGAAAGGACAACTCAAAAATAGAAACTGAATGCGTTATTTATGGACGTTCATATCCTTAGTGAAAAACAGACCATATACTACTTGAGCAGCGATTTTGAAATGTCATTCCCATCTTTGACTACTAAACTCTAACTGGTCACCTTTATCGATCAAAACGTACAAAATGTGAGCATTGTCTTATTTCGTACTCTGAATACAGTTTAAAGTTGAAAGAAAAAAACACAAAAGGCTTTTAAGACTGGACTCATCATTCATTGGCCAAATGGCGTTTATTTATGATTATTCAGGCTTACCCTTAATTTGGGAACATGATCAGGACGAGTGAGCTTGTTTTACTACACAGTCAAAATACTGTAAGAAACTCGTTCTATGCAAACGCCATGTTTGTTTAGTCCCCACTTCAGAAAATATATCACCTCCTGACAGACAATCACCTTCTTGATCCAGAAGAGGCTCTACTCACCAACGCTCACGTATAATAACACAAGATATTAAATAATTAAAAGTCAAACATTAATTTAATTGTTAAGAATACCTTATCTGCAGTAATAGTTTTGTGCTGTAGAATAAGACCATTCTTTTGAAGTCGCTTCTCATAAGATCTTCTTAACTTTGCCAATGCCTCCGCCTCTTTCTTGCTTTCTTGATCTTTTTCTTCCTCTTCTTTACATGTTTCGTACACCAAGACGTAGTCGATAAGCAACCCTTCATCTCTCTGGTTCGCCTCCGGATCTACCGAAGGTGCCGTCAATGGCGGATTCTTCGCCTCAAGCTCGACTTGTACATCATTTTGAGACAATTTAGTGTAGGTTCCTCTGTCCATGACACCTTCAGGTTCCTTTTGTCTTTAAAGCATTCGCGATCGCGATAAGATGAAAAATAAATAAAGGTATTTGTAAATGATGCTCGAGATTATTCTACTCCTTTCTATCAACTGAAATTAAATCAATTACTGATTCAGTGATACCAATACAAATCAGTGATATCAACTTTTGCGCTAAAGAATTTAGATCAGAGTGATGTGTTCTTTCACTTACCTGGTAAATTTCAACATTCTGAGGCTTTCAGTCACACATAAGTAAGAAACCGTGCGTGATGATAAAAAGTGGCGAGAATGTAGTAGTCCCAGTTCAGGGAGCGACACACGTCAGCTTTCAGATTTATCAATATCAGTCTTGAATTTTTTAAATATTAATGAGAGCACTGACACTTCTGTTTATCTTTAAGTTAGTAATTCACGTTTAAATATTTTTTAACCTCACTGTCCTTTATGACACAGCTACAGCTTGCTTTTTATACGGATTTAACTGTTATTCGGCCAAATGCCTTTACAGTATTAACACCAAAAATAACTAAATAAATACACTATACTCGTCAATCGATCTGAATTAAAAATAATTTGTTTGTGTGTAAAAGTTTGTAAATATTCATGCTGTTCAAGCCACCATTTAATTCCCAAATGGCCATCCAAAGTATATATTATTCAGTGCTTAACTTTACGCAGATCCTTTGGTATTAAAAAAATCCTGAAATTACAAGCCAATATTTCTCTTTAGGCTTTACATCTAGCTGCTAGAGTAGATTAGATCATAAGGCCTCTAATATTTCTGGAAAGCAAATATCCGTATTGAAATTGATTGGCATAAATTTTTACAAGGCCTAAAGTTCTCCATCGAAACAGAGCGAGTTTTTATTAAACCACGCCATTACTGGTGGATAAAAGAAAAACAGACGTTCTAATTCAGTATGCCAAGATGATTCCCTTCCGTTAAATAAGCGAGAAACGAGCTTACTAGCCTTTTCTTTACTGGTTAGTATACTATTTGATGGTTTTATATTTGGCCCTCGGCAAAATAAGATAGTTAGCTGTGATCGCAAAAAATTCCGTCTTCCTTTTTTTGTTGTTTTCTTTTAAAATACTTCTACTGGTTATTCTAGTCCAAACTTATAAATTAATTTCTTGTTCTCCTTGTCAACTGAACATGATTACGTTTAGCTCGCGTACTTTTTTTTTTTTGCGTCGACGATGGAGGCGCTCCTTTTACCCAGTCGTTGGGTCTTCTGTGATCTCGTGGGCCTTCTGGGCATGTTCCTAAGCGTGAGAGATCGATAAACGAAGTTGTCGGTTTCAAATCTGCACCATTTTGAACATCACAATAGCATCATAGCCCAGCGTGTTTCGCAGTCCCTTCCTCGATCGTGGAATCGTGGTGCGAATTAAGCTTCGAAAACTATCTTTCTTAAAATATTTCTTAGATTAATTTCTTTCTTTCTTTTCTAGAGAGGGCTTCGTAAATTAAAGCTTGATCACGAACTACCTCCAAGCTAGGTGCGTACTCCTTATAGGAGCTGCACGAAAATTTTAGTAGCAATTAAATATTTTTGAGCGTTATTAAAATGTTCATAGTATAACAATCGTAATATTTTTCATTTTATCCTTAAACTTCCAAACAGAGCTGGCTTTTTACCTGATTTGTTTCCATCGTATATCCTGTACCGCAGAAACAGAGATACTGACTGCTCATACGTAAACAAAACATTTTTAAAGCAATGATCATGTTACCATAGACCATAAACCAATCCTTTTTCACTCTGTTGGCAGTTACCTGCATTGATGTAATGACCTTTTAAATGACTCAAAAAGTTATTCGGAAAATAATTTGAATTCCCAATTCGAACATGCATAAAACGAGAGGTTTCTAATTTTAGAGCAAGGTTCACACTTCACCGGACAGTTTTTCATACCCGGGACAGGGGCTCTGCTCACATGCACTAGCTATGTAGTCACATAAGAACGGTGATTTCGGCGCGATACCTGTAACGGATCGGAGCGAAGCTGCGCTGCGCTGATGTCGAAAGTGAGGCGTAAACATATCTGTTTGTTTCCGGGCCACACTTTAGTGCAGTGTGAACGATATTCGGACCGTGGCGGAAGTAATAAGTAGAAGCGAGGGCTGAAATCTAGTGAGACGGAAGTAAATATTCAATAGTGAGGACTGGCATTTAGTTCACCAAACGCACTTATACAGGATAACTTTCCACGTCAGCACGAAACTGCTATCCTGTATGGTGTGAAGATAGTCTTATATAGACAAGCTTTCGATTTTATCCATTCCAAAAAATGTTTCTGTCCCGGTTCAATAAGAATAATTTTGGGAGACTACCGAAATCTAATGACGGGCTCCAACATTAAACAAGGGAAGCTGGTTGTCGACTCCCAATGAATAAGCCCTTACTGCGAAAACACTGAAACAAAGAAAAGCCCCTGAGGAGGGCTCAATGTAGGAAATACGGTCATTTAAAAAATAAAATTAGTTAGGATAATACAGCACAGTGCTACCAGTTGACTAGAAACTTCATCTCTACACCATTCAACCGTTCTTATAAGTTCTCAAAACCTGCAACTTTTAACCCATTCACCTCTGGAATTTTTTTCCGAAAAACTCGTTTTGAAGCCAGTTGAGCGGTTCTCTGGTCACTGTATTCTGCTATAAAGAGCTAAAACGTACCATAAAACAATTTACACTTCGCAACCTTGTGATCCAGATGCAAGATATTAGCGTGCGAAGTTCGGGCATGCGCAGAAAGCAAAATTGGGTTCTCACTTTGACTTTTATTCCCTTTTTTTGCCTCATTGTTTCTATTTTGCTGGAAATTAGTGGGCTTCCTATTGCTGGGAAAAGTTTTTAGGAAAACGTTTAGGATCTTAGAATTAAATGAAAGGAAAAGAAGGCGGGTAGTGGAACAAGATTTTCAAGGAAATTTTCAGGTCAGCCTTCAATGTTTTTTTGCGTTTTTCTGCGCTGTCCCTGACTAGATTGAGCGCATTCTGACATGGTTTGAAAGATCTCTTCACTCTGCACAAGTTAGCGGACAAAGTTGTCCTTGACCGTTACACCTGGTGACGTCACAAGCGGAAGAAGGGACGTTGATCCGCACGGGCGGTTACAGGAGGCAGACAGGAGTGTTGAGATATAAATCATTCAGGAGGGATTTGTAGAACATACATACATACATTGGTATACAGGTCATATACATTGTAATGACCGAAGCTTAAGATCCTTTTAACAAAAAAAAAAAGAAAACAAATCTGAAATATCTACTTGTTTAAGACAAAAAAAAAACGTTATCACAAATACTTTAATTTGTAAGTTTCGATTTTTTTTAGAATACGTACTTCAATTCTCTACTTAAGGTCGGAATACTGTGCCCATGAATTAGCGGATAGTATTCGATAGACGTTGTCGTTTTGATCCAACCATAAAACAAATTCTTTGCCAGATGTTTCACACAGTATTGTTTTGTTAAATGTTTTTACAAGGTGAAAATTGAGATTTAACAAGAACGCTCTTAAAATCTGTACGTCTCGCTTGCTTGGAGATTAGATAAGAAAAAAGACGCTCTAGAAAAGTCGACTCGGTCTTTCTTGGAGATAAGATACGAAATGCGAAGGCAATTAAGAGCGTGTCTCCGTAAAAACCGACCAGTGATTTCGGATCAAAAAATCGATTTCCCTTATATTCTGGGATATTAAAGTCTTTACCTAATTAGTTACAAAAATGCATTTTGTTTGACCGAAAATGGGAAATATAAATTTTTACGAATTTTTGAATTTTCGACCGGTTGGCACCGGCGCCATAGCCTTTGAAACTGCAAAAATTGCCTACATTGCCGGCGCTACAGAAAACAAACAACTCGTTCAAGAAGCACGATTTTCTTTTTAATACACGGATACGCCACTCTAGATGTCCTTGCCATATCACAGTTCCGAATTATTTATTCATTTTAACGGCAAGAATCTTTTTTCTTGCACGTGTTATCGGCCTTCCATCAAAACACGAAAATAGCTCAACTTTGAGGGCAGTTTAAAAAAGTGTGGCACCTGTCTGAACTTTGCTATCTGTATTAATACAAACTAGAAATGATAGTAAAACGTAAAAAGGAATAAAATTTTTGTGCTCTTTACGTTTTCGAACTTGACCGCCGTTTGAATTTACAGAAATTTTGAAGACCTGATAGTTAACGAACACTTGCCTTGTCGCTTTGCTCGTGAAAGTCCAAGTTCACTTGATGGTTTGATGGATCTAACCTTAGTTCTTTTTCATTTTATGGTTATTTCTTAATCATTTGAAACTATATTGACCGATGATTCCGCGTTTATACCTGTTTTGTTGCAATGTTATCTGGTTTGTAAAATGTCGTATCCGCGAGCGTGACTGGTTCGTGACACCCGACCTTGAGGTCTTTGCTAAAAATAGTTTCTCATTAAGATCGACTCCTCAAGATATGGCAGTAAAATTTCTTGGGCAAATAAAACTAATTTGTTCGCCAATGTGACGCGAGAAGACGCTAACAAAGCGATTTAGCCCGGTTATCTATTTGAAATGCTGTATGCGTAGTTGTATGCGTGACTTTGTATTTCATGCCCAGTCCTCGTGGACTGGACACCAACCCGGGCGGGGGGGTACTTGGGTTGATGTTTGCTGGGTATGTGCCGCTGACCTCTCAGAGCCCCCACCCCATTTTAGTCTATTTTTTGGCCAATTATAGACCCCATCTTAGTCACATTTTGGAAAATGTAATTTTTGCGGTCCCAACTTAGTCACTTTCTATTTATGCATCTACCTTGTCAATCCTTTAAAAAGCCGGGCCATGCAAGCTTATTGTTAAATTCAATAAACAACTTTCTGATCTTTTTAACCGAGAATCTTCCCATTTTGATTCCCTAGTTACCCCCAAAATTCGAAAATTTGCGACCCCATAATAGTCACTCCAGTTGTGAAAATGCGACCCCATCCAGCGGCACATCCCCATTAGGCTCTTGTAAGGGAGTACCCCCCCGGGACACCAAGCAGACAAGGGGTAGCAATTTCTTCATCAAAGTTTTCCTTCTCGGATTTGGGAAATTCTCCTTGAAGAGACTTTCGAGGTCCGAAATATTCAGTATGTACGTTGTGAAAATGACAGGAAGATATAACGAACCACTTAAAATAAGAACTGATATTCGTGACAGGACGGGTCTGTTCCTTTGTGTGAGATATAACTGATCATAAAATCTGGGCTGCAACTGGCTCGAAACTGGCGCCCTTTAGGAGCAATGGAGGCTAAAAAATGATCATAATTCCTACTCGGTCAGGTAGGCTTTGTACTGCGCTACTTTACTTTTGCACTTGCTTTTGAGGGGCAAGTATTGGTACAGTTGGTTATTGCGCGGCCTGCTATGGGAGAACTCCCGAGGTCGATCTCCAAATGTGACCTCCAATCCTTTTTTCGTCTTCTTTCCTTTCCGTGTTACATATTAGCCTGAAGGCGGACGAGGGCTGTGAAACCGCGAGGAGATTGGGGCGGGAGCAATGATCGTTCGCGAGACAAAACCGCCGTGCTACGCAGGCTAGGTTATATTTACAAAGAAGTTCTGGATTTTTGCTTTATGTTAAATTTGCACGGAATATTTTTACAAACTTTTTCTTTTTTCTGCATCCAGATTTCTAGTATTCTTGAAAGTCAATTTAATATTAATCGACATTTCGCTTTTAGTAGAGTAGATGCACGTGACTCAGGAAACAACGCGAAAATTTGACAATAAAGAAAGAATCCTTGACAACGGCATACTATGAGGCAGGTGGAATGAAGTAACAGACATGGAAAAAGAAATATGCATTGCTGAAGTAATAGCGCCAAACGCTGGGGATCAACGATTTAGATCATGCGCTCCATTGTCAGATCGAAACAACAAAAATCCTTCCAGTGCCTTGCTTGCTCCTCTACAGGCATAAAAATATGCGCTAACAAGAAACCTTAAGACCCAGGTTCTTAGTCTTAATGCTTACAGTTACCACTACCTGATGGAAAAGCTACAAAAGCTACATGAGCTCTTCGGATGCATAATTATGTGACAAATAAAGAGGGCAAGAGTTCACGTTTCGTGGCCACGGCCCAGTACGTTAGCCCTTGTGAATCATTTTATAGAGCCGTACACATTTTTATTAGCTTTATTGGGTTTTATTACCTATACATAATTACGTAGAAACATTTTAAAAAAATCCTCGACGTGTTAGTCCAGTCCAATGATTTTCCGCGCAACAGTGGGGCCTGGAACGAACTTTAGTAGCGTCACCTCATTCTCTCTTGGTAGCGTTTTAGCGGATTCTCAATTTTCTTCTCTAAAATGTGTCGAGTCAATTTTTTCAATGCATCTACGTTAAATTAAAGAAGTAAATTTATCGATGTATGGCGATTCAAAGGCAATTACATCTAAGGTCATCTAACAAAGAGCGGAAAAAATTTGAATGTCACGAAACAACCGTGTCACGCTCGCGGCCAGTAACGAGTGCCATTACTTTTATCACAAACAAGACAAAAAATGCCGTTGGAGGACTAATGTTAAGAAAACCAATATTTGTATAGTAAAAGCGATTGCTTCAGGCACAATAGTTTCCTCCACAAACCAAGAAGGACATTACAAACAGCGAAGTTAAAGGAGAAGAATAACAAGGCAAGTGTTCGTTGATTATCTTGTCTTCGAAATTTCTGTAAATTCAAACGGCGGTCAAGTTCGAAAACGCCAAGAGCACAAAAGTTTTATTCCTTTTTACGTTTTACTATCATTTCTAGTTTGTATTAATACAGATAGCAAGTTTCAGACAGGTGCCACACTTTTTTAAACTGCCCTCAAAGTTGAGCTATTTTCGTGTTTTGATGGAAGGCCGATAACGCGTGCAAGAAAAAAGATTCTTGCCGTTAAAATGAATAAATAATTCGGAACTGTGATATGGCTGGGACATCTAGAGTGGTGTATCCGCATATTAAAAAGAAAATCGGGCTTCTTGAACGAGTTGCTTGTTTTCTGTACCACCGGCAATGTAGACGATTTTTGCAGTTTCAAAGGCTATGGCGCCGGTGCCAACCGGTCGAAAATTCAAAAATTCGTAAAAAATTATATTTCGCATTTTCGGTCAAACAAAATGCATTTTTGTAACTAATCAGGTAAAGACTTTAATATCCCAGAATATAAGGAAAATTAATTTTTTGATCCGAAATCACTGGTCGGTTTTTACGGAGACACGCTCTTAATTCTTAAGGAGCCTGTGTCCGGGCATGCAAGCCATAATGACTATATGGGGAAGGAGAAAAATAAAGTGCTAGCTAGCCAGGTTGCATAGCAACCATTGGCTACCTTTGGTAGTATAGTATTCGCTCTGCATACCTATTGTCCCGGCAAGTGGAACTAAGTTATGGGAGGAAACCGTGACTGCTAGGACAATAGGCATGCCGAAAAATGAGGGTAGCGACGTCAACCGCCATCAGGGGAGGTGGAAGGGCGAAACTTCTAAGTCACCTCTAATAAACTCCGTTGAAGTGGCCAAGAGGTGGGCAAAAACCAAGCAATTCTAACCAGGGGCCGCAATGCTCCATGCCACCAGGGCGCAGGCCCAACTCCACGGAATTTAAAGGAGTTACTTATTTCCCTCGTCACGAGCTAAGTTTGTACGCAGTGAGAATAATCAGAAACTTCGCATGCCTTCCGTTTTAAAACTAGGAAAAGATTTTAATGTTACAGTTGGGTAACTGAACTTGCGTCCATTCGCTAACCATTTGTTATTATGTGGGTAAACCTCAATAAAAACTATGAGATTGCTTAAACGTGATTTTTTTATGAAGTTAAATTTTAGCAATGACTAGAAACACCACACCGTGGACACCTTTCTTCTTCTTGTTTTGTGGCGTTTCCTAGTGTTCTGTTGTTAGCCGTTGACATTAAAAGAATACTACGCTACTAAAAATCAAAACTAAAAAATGCAATAATTATAAAACTTAAGTGAAAATTTCCAGTGATGTCTAGGTAATTATACTGTAATTTCAAGAAATCTTCCACAATCAACGTCAGTAGGAAAAATAAAAACACAGTTCTCAAACTACTACAAAAATAAATTAACTATTCCAATTTGCAGACCAGTAGATTCTATTGGCAATGAAGTCCTTCAAGCAGAGTGCGTGACTGTCAAGCACAAAGCTACCCATAACTCATCCGTGACACTTACTTGAGCAATAATTGAAGGTTCAAGTATTTATAAAGTGTAACGCGACCTTACATCTTCACACCTGTGAAAATCTATCAATTAAGTACATACAACATAGTGAATCTGCAATAAAGCATAGATTCTTCAATAAAGAGGAGAAGTCTTTACATCTTGTCGTGATAAGTGACTTAGTATCGGTTTGTTGTCATCCAAAAATTGTGCTTAAAAAGTCTATTCGCAATATTTCAAACTTAACCGATCTTATTCAATTTCATTTAATTTGGCAAATCTTTGCGAAATTTTCTTTGGGAACGTATCTATTGTTATCTAAGTTTAGAAAAAAAAAGCGACAAGATTTGTGTTGTGTTCGCCTACTCCATAAAGCGGGCTCATGAAATTAGGACGTTTCATGTCGTAGTGGTGCAACGACGGCAAAGGAATGTACAAAATAGCGTGATGCACGTGCATAGTTGTTGTTGTTAATATAAATATATTATATTTTGCCGTTATCCTTGCCGTCGTCGGTGGTTTTGTTGTCATCCAGAAATAGTGCTACCATGGTAACGTGACGTCACAATTCTCCTCTCTATTCATGGGAATTTAATTTCACTTGCTTTCGAACTCTTTGCCTTTGCAACGACGTGGCTTCCTACACGAAACATCATTTCCTTGCTGTAACTTTTTCATGCCCTTGTAAATCGACGCCGGTCGAGTAATCTTTGCGCGTCATTTCAATCGTCGCCGAAAATAAACCTCGTGCTGATCACAAGTGTCATTGGCAGACAATGAAAGTTTACCTGATCATGAGCCTCACCATCGATGGAAGTTTTGCTCATTTAAAATTCTTCTTTTTTTGCAACCACTGAAGTATTCAATGGTTCCAAAGTAATCAACGCTTTCAAGCCGAATTTGTGGACCGACCCGGTCCGGAGAGGCTCTACATCTTTCGCATTAATCTTCCCTGCATGGCTTTCGTCACGCCGAGATACTTATATACTTATCCCCAGTTTCCGCGGTCTCCACTAGGCCCACACGGAGAAAAAAAGAAACGCTTGCCTTTTTTTGAGTCTCGCCGCTAAAGCAAGCGAAACTAATAAACAATGAACTGATAATACTAGGAATTTAAGCAGCCTAATCCCAGTTGTTCAAAAGGTGGATAACGTCACCCACTGGATCCTGAATCTCTATCGGATGGATACTGCAGTCGGTTTCCCCAATACCAGCATCCGTCAGATAGTGATTTATCACGTAGTGCTACCCAATGTTTAAAAACCGAGACCCATTGTCGAAAAAGCCTATCACCATCATGGCTTCTCCATTTAGACCTCTAAAGCCTTTCAGCCGTAGAGAAGAAATAAGTTATACTACTACAACAATGGAAGAACGTACCGCAATTTGAATAAATGCTCCTCATTTCACTACCATTGAGTAATATCTTTGAAGTGTCTAAGTAAGGCAGTTTGAGATGGCCCATTTAATCCTGTCACCCACTCTTTGTTAGCTGTGCTAGTACCTGTAAGGACCCGCGGACTCTTTTAAAAGATAGAAACTCTTGGAGAAGACATTATGCAGATGGTTCAAATGTGTTATAAGGACTAGAAATGCCTAAAAGTAAATTTTATTTTATTTTTATTTTATTTTATTAGCTTCGCCTATTATTAAACAATGAAACAAATAAATACTTAATAGGCAGGGGTGCCACGACAGCGGTGAGCCAATTACAGTGGTCCCAGAGCTTAAAAGATATGTAAGAAAAAGTCAAACTAACATGAGACAATTAAAAACAACAACGGACTTCATTGACTTCATGACTTCATTGTCTCTTCTTCCAATAATCAACTTGCATATATAGACCAATAAAATTATAAGCTTTATGATAACACCCGAAAGAGGCGATTCTTTCAATAATCTAGGGGGTCTTTATAAAGCATCAGTACGGTGAATTGACTCGAGGTGTTGTTTCCTGCCAGACTTTTTTTCATATGTACGTATGGCCTAATTCAGTCTCACTTATTTACCCTCCAAACTCTAACTACTGTTGCTTAGTATAAATGAACACGCACTAGAATACGAGGATCTACCTAGAGAGACAAATTAAAAATAGTTCTTGAAGAAGCCATAGAAGCCCTGGTTAATACAATTGTAGCTGAATGAATTTCTTCAGAAGTATAACTGAAGAGTGTGTAACCCCCCACCCCCATGCATCATACCTTGGGGAGGGGGTTATAACACTCAATTCGTGTATCACGGAGGTCTAAAATACTATTTGTGTATTCTGACTTTATCAATTCACACATTCGCATTATTTTCATCCCTGAGTATGGCCTTCTCCAGCTCCTTCTCTTTTTTCATCTTAAATTTCAGCTCTTCTGGGATGTCGGGAATTATCCATGCAATGAAGGCGGTGATGGAATACACAACAAACTGAAAAATGAGAACAAAGGCAAGTCTGGCGGCCAGGATATTCCAGTACTCGCTCGAGCGCTTGTAAGGATAAGTGTCCTCAAAGTAACCCTTATACCTGAAGGAGCAAAAAAAAAAACGTGTTATCACTGATTAAAAAGTTAGGAAGACACTTAAAAGACCTCTGTCTGAATCATTTGTGATTTTTATGACCATTGTTAAATTAAGACATCCACCAGGAATGTAGCTTCAGTTTCTTTGTATCAAAGCATTGACACTACAAATTGTCTACGGAATAAGTTTGGAATGATCCGAAGCGATACAATTTGTAGTAATAATTTCTGATATGATGTTTAAAAGGTTAGTTCCGACTGGTCGATTTTTCATAAGACAATTTATAGCCACTTGGATGAACCTACAAAAGGACAACGAAACTCGAGCCATAGAATTTTTCCATAAAACTGCACGTGGTTGGTCAAGTGATGCATTTTTAAACGATTTTAAAAATGATCTCTTTTTTTTTTAATCTAATTTGCGTTTTGTGACTAAATATTATTAAGTTTCAATGCGTTGAATCATGTTTTTTTTTTTAACAAACCTTTGGTGGAATTTGACTGTCTCGTTTTGCTGTTGTCGATTAGGTACGAAGTACCCTGCTAGCAGAGGCTTTTCCCTTGTGTTTCTCAGCGTTGTACTGCCATTCTCTTCGCGGTTTTGGTTGCTCGCGTTTTGTTTTGGTTGTGAACCAGCCTAGGAAAAGACCTCTGCCAACAGCCGCTTGCGATTCCTGTTGAACATGCGCTGTAGATACCTCCAAAATCTAGGAGGTAATCACATGACTAAACCGGTTGTGGAACCGGTTTTATCAACTCGCTCATCTTTTATGTACTAGTTTGCTGTGCAAAAGTGAGCCCGCTATATCAACATGGCGAGTGCGAGTCATTCCCGTGGGAAATTTGACTCATGAATACATGAGCAAACTTCGGCGGCGGCATCGTATTACCGACACGTGACAGAAATTCCATGGTAACCGCATTTTCATCTCGCGCATGTTCAACAGGAATCGCAAGCGGCTGTCGGCAGAGGTCTTTTCCTAGGCTGGCTCACAACCAAAACAAAACGCGAGCAACCAAAACCGCGAAGAGAATGGCAGTACAACGCTGAGAAACACAAGGGAAAAGCCTCTGATAGCAGGGTAGGTACGAAGATACAAAACACGAGTAAAAGTAACCATGGTATTCAACACGGCAGTCCAAAGGCAAGATATTATTAATTTAATAATGTCTTGCATGACAAATTACTCCTTACTTTTGGCTCGAAATTTCAGCGTTAATTTGTAACTTGTACAAAATTGCTTTCAGGCAACGTTCGGACGTCTCAGTGTTGTGAATTAAGATGTCAGAGCGTTAAATGGCGCTTTAGAAAACCTAGGCACACGAAATAGCTCATCAAGGAGGGTTCTCAAAGGTATACTTGGTATTTGTCGAAAATTTCCCAAACTTGTGAACTCAAGCCAAAATTTGTGCTCTGAATTTTTCAGTGCGTGGAGTTCTCGATACTCGATAGACAAATAAGTAAAAAACCACGATTATAAGCGTACATTCAGTTAATAAAAATTTGGACAAAACGCACGTGAAGTCATTCCTAATTTCACTCGTCACTATTTGATTACACATACTAAAAGAATATTACCTGCAGTAATCTCTTGTGTAGTTGAGATTCTTTGTAGGATCTAATGGCTGCGTGCCTTTTTCCCATGTATAAAGGGTGTTCAAATCAATGAAGGCAAGACTGTTATTGACGTATCCATCAAGCGTCCCCTTATTTTGCGAGTAAATCATCTTGTACGTCAGTTTTGGGATGAATTCGGAGGTGAACGCCAAAACAAATGCGTTGACGAGCACTGAAACCTTGGTGATGGTCTCTAAGACGTTGTACCAGGCACCTATGTCTTCCACGCGGGTGGCGTTGGGCCGGCGGAAGTGGCATAAGAAGTTGATGGCATCCACTCTGATCTCCACCACGACGTTGATGAGCGCAAACAATGGTCCAAGGGGAAATGCGGCGACAAACATGGTTATAAAGCCGTACTGTAAAGCTAAAACAACAACAACAAAAGTAAACACATCACCCAGGATTGAAACTCAATGTTTCAAATTGAAACGGAATCATACCTGACTTAATTACTCACCGATTTCGAGGTATTCCCAAAACATGAAATTCCTTTCTAAAGGGCTTAAGTCGTAATCCAATTCGTATTGTGGTCGACTGGTATCTTCTGTTTGAGCTCGTCTTTTCTTCAGCAACATTAGGTACCTAATAAAACCAAGGCAAGAAAACTGTTCTATTATACTGCCAGTAAGAATCAATACTCACTGGTGTATTTAATGGCGGAGCTCTCTCGCGCGCAAAGCGCGGGCAGCGGAGCTCCATGGGTAAGAAAATTTGGTAATCTATGCATCCGTGAAATTTTGGTTCTGAGAAAATCGTCTGTACGGAGTAGGTCCGTTGTCCACCCTCTCATGTAAGCCGGGATGAAATTTTGCATTTCAAGCACCCATGCGTTTCGGCGGTGAATCGCATAGCTTTCGGGACTTTTAGAGATAAAAACAACAACAAAAAAGCCGATTCTTTCTTTCGACTTAAGTTTAATGTCTCCTTTGACGTGGATAGCAGAGAAAGAGCTAGAGAGGGAGATAAAAAACAAAGGAGACCAATTTGTTCGAAGAAAAACATGAAAATGTTATAGCGGCGGTGAGAAAAGGGAAATGCCATAGCGGCCACCTAAGGTGAAAATGAGCGGCAGCGAAAGAAAAAGGTGAACAGGAACACATAAAACGTGTAACTATGAAGTTTCTGGAAGTTTCTCGTTGTAGTCGTGCAAAGGATAGAAAGTGCTAGCATAAAGTCACAAATTGCTTTCAGATGCAAACTCTCTTGAAAGGTGTACGTATAGGCATTTTGCCGATACCGTACCTTGCCAATGACTTTCCAAATAAGTGAATGAATAATTAATTAAGTCGAAAATAAGTCAATGACATAATTTAAGTGCCACGGTACAGCGCTAAAATAGGGTTTTTGGTTTTGCTTAAATACTACTACAAAATATTATGACAGGAACAGGAACAGAAACTTACGGTATTCCAATTTCGGTGATGTTATAGAAGATTTGCTGTCCGACCATTATAGTGGCGATTTGAATGGCAAGTTCTAAAAAGCATCCCTGCTCACTGCAGCTGTCGAGTCGATATTTGCCTAGCACCCTTGTATACCTTCCAGGTGTTCCAACAATGAGCTCAGACTTAAAGAAAGCAATGTAGAAGATGGATGTATAATTATTAACAAACTGGAATAAGGCCATCTTCGTGGTGAAGCTGTCTTTGTAATCAGTCTGAGTGGGTGGGTTTTCCCAGTCAGTGAGCCAGATTGCCAGCTTGTTGTAAAGAAATTGTAAGATATTTATGACCACTAGGTTAATCAAGGCAGCAGTAACCGTAGTTAGGATTCTAGCACCGCTTTCCAGATTTGTGTTGGAGCTACTACTCAAGACTGCAAAAACGGCTGCTCGGTAGACAACGACGCCGATCATGGCGACGATAACCAAGAGAATCATAAAAGCGATGATACTGAAAACCAAACTCAGTCGACGAAATCGCTTAACCTTCTTTTTATTTGGACTAATTTTTCCAGTTTTTGAGTTCGGTTTATAAGGATTCAGCTCTTCATCTGTTAAACTTGACACGTACTGGGGTCGGAGATGTTCTTCTTCTTCTTCAAATTCAGATGTGTGCCATTTGTGTGCAAGAGTCGCTTGACGGCGTTTCCAGAATTCCAAGAAAAGGGTGGCCCATATTGATGCGAAAAAAGCCAAAGCAACAGTCGCGTCATTGTCAAAGTAGTGAGTAACCTTCGCGTACAGACAGGTGTCAGGGGCTAAATTCCAGTAGCTGCACTGTTTGTCACACAAAGGGCACATGTACCAGACGCCGCGGTTATTCTCATTGCAAAGATCGCGGATTGGAATATACGAGCCTGCAGACGCAATTCCATAGATGAACACGATCAAAGCAAATATGGCGAGTGGAACCAACATTGCAGTGTAGAATCCCATCCAGGCGAAGTACAGACCGATCTCGTGACCGAAATAATCCTTTATGGCATCGTAAGGCTGGTATTTAAAGATTCTACCAAATCTAGCCCAGTCTCTCTTCAGCTGGTGACGGAGATTGACCGCAGATTCATCACTTGCGACGTCATGCTTTCCCTCATGCAATGGGTAGCAACTCTCGTAGGCACCGTCATAAAGAAGTTTGGAGAGGCCTACATCGTTGGGTTCCTCCGAATATCGGGTAGTGCTTAAGATCTGCTGAATTAGATGCTGTCGGTCGATGTTTGAGAAAAATGTATCCTCGTTAAAATCCTGGTGTTGAATGTATGCCGAAAGGCGATCTCTTCGGAAATTCCCCATGAAATGGTCAGGACATGCATGTACAGAAGCATCCCGTATTTGTAAAGGATTTTTCTGTGTTACTTTGCCTGCTATGCTAGAACCAAAGAAGAATTCAAACCAAGTTTCAAAGACGCTGTCGTTAATCTGAAGAGGAACTTTCATCTTCGTTCTTTCAGCTCGCTCAGCGAGAACCTCCCATGGAGCGTGAATTAACACAAAATGTCGCATCAGTTCACCATCCTACATTAAATGGGAAGAGAGAGTGATGTCAAAGTTATGCCACATTTCAAACATAGATTTTATCGTCTCACAGGCTCGACATCAACCTAATCGCATGAATTGCCCATGCCAATCCCTTTCCAAATGTCCCTCTAATTTATTGCCATAAATAATACAAATTGTTTGACCCACCCCCTCCTCTGCTCCCCTAATTTTGCATTCAGATGAGAGGGGCTGGCAGGGGAGGCGAACATTCACCACTTTCCCATTCCCCATAACACCTTGTTTGCCTCCTCCCACGCTTCCAACAAAGGGCATGACCGTATAATTGCCCAGCTTTTGTGACCTTCAAATGCATGACCGGTCACGCCCCTTAATATCTCCCAATTTGTTACCGGTAAGCATGTTAGTAAACGAATAATAACTTGGAACAAAACAGCCAAAAGGAAAACATGCCTCGTTTTTAGAAGCCTCCGGATAAAGAACCTTTCAAGCTCTGGGTAATTAAGAACCTTTTCCAAAATTTAGCCATTCTGTTTAAGTTTTTTAACGAACTAGCTTTAGCATAATTATTTTCTTCCCAGTTAATAAGTCCAATATTGTAACTAGAAATAAATTAAGAATTGTGATTAAGAGTTGTAATTGATAATATTAATGATCGTTCCTGAAAAGTCCCTTTGGGGAGGAGAAAACAAAGTAATTTTGAATTTAAAATGATACATCTGAAGAGATCGACGGAAGAACATGGACAAACCGTAAGCACAGTTTATGTTTCATATTTATGGTATTTTGAGAACCGACCTCTCTAACCAGGGAACTTCAGAAGAGGTTCCGTCATTACCTGAACTGTGAGCACAGAAATAACGTTTCACATAAAATATAGTTGAAATGTTTCTCTTTTTTCCTCAAGATAGTAGAAATGAGACAGTGAAAACCTATTTTGTTTATCTACGTATTTATTTTTATCCATTTATTTATAAATTTGTGGCATAACTTATTTGCATCTGGAACAACATTTCTAAAAACATGCATGTGATTAGCACACAAAGTAAAACCTCAAAGGGCATGACTACTGAAAATATTGCACATGATCTCCATCATCAGCAGTAAATATTGACTTACAGAAGCTGTTTCTTTGAGAAAAAAAATGTATACCTATTTGCTCTACACGTTAAAGACTTAAGCTAAAATGTAATTCGAAATACGCATGATTGCCCATTTAATTGACATTAAATAAAATCGCAAAAACGTACCTCATCAGGTTTTGTTCGCTGATGTAAAATAAGACCTTGCTTTTCCAATTCTCTTTCAAAAGAAGCTCTCAAAAGCGCTAGTCTAGCGGCGTCTGCTGCAGATTCCTCGTCCATTGTTTCATCGTCTTCTGAAGTTTCGTACACCAGGACGTAGTCAATCCGTCGATCTGGTTCACCATCGTTCGAATAACCCCCAGCCGCCTGCAAGCGTGTTTCATCGGTATTTGCTTCTTGCACTGGATCAATTTCGAACAACTCCTCTTCATTTAATCTTGTAAATGGCACCGAGCTCATGTTTAACCTCGATGAATTGAGTCCAAACTCTCAAGCCGCTATAAAAGAATAATGATTAGGGAAGTTTGACTCGCTTCACTGACTATTTGACAGCACTTATATTCTAAGGCCATTGTAAGAAGAGCACCAATACCTAACATTTATCGTCAGGATTGATATTCATGGAAAAAAAAAAGGGAAAGAAAAGTCGGAAAACGAAAAAGGTCGAATTTCCCTATAGAAGAGCGTTTTTTGTTACCACAATATTTATTGTTTCCCACATTCATATTATTTCCTATTTAATACCATATGTTTTTGTTTACCTGTTTTTTGTTTTTTGTTTTCCCTTGATTTAATTTTGTTTCGTTATGCGGTTGTTCTAGTTTAGAACCGTGTATGCTCTTACCTTTGTTAAAGCCTTAAAAATATTCTTCTAAGTTCTTCTTTGCCAGGCTTATAAAAGTAATCTTAAAGGAGGCCGCTTAACTTCTGATCTTTTCGAAGACCTTTGTGAGATATGACTCCCTCGTGATTTGTACACCTCAGTCTTTTTCTAACTTGGAAGGCACGTGCATTGCCAAACTTGAAGTGACCCCTTAAAGCTCAAAACACTTTTTATCTTCTTCAGTGGCAAATAGTATGGCTTTAAAACAACATTACCCCCTAAATAACGAACCAATTCAATACATAACCATACATTTTGCAATTTGCCTATAACAAACGTTGCATGGAAATGCATATACTTTTTAGTTTCAGCTGCTTTGTCGGTTGGCGCTGAGCCTGACAGATCGAGATTTAGACAATTACTTTAGAACTTTATTTGTATATCAACGCATGGGAAAACTTACTTATTCGTTGTAGTGATAATGAAACGTGCTTTATGATATAGTATTAGCGTGGCCGAATAAATCTTCTTAATTTTGCATTCTCGCACGGTTTTCAAGTTAAGGTTGCTACAAAGTAGCTGTCTAACCGGGGGTACTCCCATATATGGGCTATATAGGTACGTGCCGCGGAATAGGGTATGGTTTTTGAGGTTCTTGGTCCTTAAATAGGGTATCATGTTTGACCCTTTTGTTTCTGTGTCCCTGGTGTGGTCCTTAGATAGGGTAGCTTAACTGTATTATCTAATACTGGAGTGTGAAAACGCCCGCCGGTTATGATTGCATATTATTAAAACTAGATTCTAGTATTTTATGCTTGATGCTATACATCCAATGTTACAGAGAGGAAATAAAGTTGTCCTTTTCATGCTATTAATAATTTTGTTTTTCCCTTGAATAGGGTGTCATTTTTCGGCTTTAGGCCTTAAAAAGGGTATCAGTATTTGCTTTCTTAGTCCTTAAATAGGGTTAGGGTTCACGAACCTTCGCGGCACACCCCTATCCAAAATTCGAGGGAGTACCCCCCCGGGCTTTTCGGTCATGTAGATTCACGAGTCGGCTTGTTTCCAGATTGCTCTTTCCCTGACAAAAACGTGACTTTGTTTGTAATCAACGTTTTCAGGTATCAAGACGTTCGGAGTACTTTTATTCATGCACTGAGCCTAGTAAAATACCCCATTGACTTCCCATTCATTATTAACAAATTTCGATTTCTTTGACAATGCCCGTATAGTGTTCAAATCGCCGATCACGTTTCCAGTGACTTAAGTTTAAAGCCACTTGCTACGGATGGACCGAGGTCAGCAAAGAAGAGACACGTGCACGTAACCTCGGAATGACTATTAAATGTAAAAACTCTGAATTACGAGAAGTCGGAATGTTGTATCGTACACTTAGCAATCAAATGATAGTTCCAATGAATAAATTCGTTTTTTCTTATTAACTTATAAAACATGCGATATGTTTTCTCCAGTGCTTATTTCGGATACTGCATTATTTACATGATGAGTTTATCAAAAGCCCTCTCTCCTGCGCTTAAAAGATAGTGTTTTGTTTCATGCTTCCCCTTGTCTATCGGGCTTACTTAGTCAAAAGCCATGGGCTCTTCCAAGAGTGTTGTATTCTGCTTGTTGCTTTTAAGGATAAAGAGCAAAGCTATTCTTAGACTAACATGTTACAATTATTAATGATACTATGATTAGAAACAATATATACTGGAAACGAAGTTGTGAAACAAAAGAATAAATTAGAAGAACAAAAGAAAACTTGAAAACTTGAAATTGTTGAAAACCTCTCATGGCAAACTGACAAGGATACTGAGCCAACACAGGAAATCTTAAAAATTGGTGGCTTATTCCTGGACTAATCGATAGCCAAACAGCTGCTCATGACATCACTACGTGCTGATATCTGCGTCTATTTCTTTATACACACGGCCACCTTTTGCTGGCGAGAGCATCCGGTTTTTTCGGCTCTAGCTAGTTTCACCCGCAGTTATTTTTCGGAGGAAGAGAAGCGACGACCGGAAATACGTCTGCGGTTCGCAGGCTATGTCACCCCCTACACCTGCTGGACTTTAAAACTCTCGACAAAGGCGAACAAGCATTTTCATATTCCCACCGTGGCGCAAAGAAGGGGGAGGTGGACGGCACTTTGGTCCCCCCTAATATTTCTGCAGTGATATGATGACGTTCCACAATTGAAAATTACGTTTTCATGTAACCGGTCATGGCCGTTAGGAAATAATTTGAATGTTTTGACATGTAGTTTGCTTGGGCGAGTCGCGTTTGTCCCAAGTGAACAATAGCCCTCGAGCAAATGTATTTCCAGCTAGCCAGCAAAGCAGGCGTATTTTGGAGCGCGATCCATGAATTGTTTTCAGAAATAACGTTCTCCCGCCATCTTGGACATAATACTACCAGAGAGTTGAGTTTTCCTTAAAAACGCCTGCTCTGCAGACTTATTTCCAGCAGGGGTGGCTAACTTTGGTAGAGCTATGTATCCGTCCCTAGAAAGAACAACCCAGGACACCCGGAATTTTGTACAGTGCCCGGCCCGGCTACTTCGGCGAGAATATTCTTGGCCTTTTTGGATTACAGTTTGTCAAAGTCTGCGGGATTCGTTTTTCTATCTGGGAAAGCTTCAATGGCTTCTATATCTGCTGCTATCCTATTACTACGATTCTAGCATGCATGTTTCTGTTGGAGTTCGAATTGCGTCGAAAAAGTTGTGTTGAGTGAGAGCATGGCGGCGAAGATGGCATCTCGTGTCTCCCTACCTTGTATATTATTATTGTATATAGAGTGAATTTTGATGAGTAATTTCTTAGATATTGATTTTGTTATAAAACTTAACGGTAAAAGGTCACGACGTTTCGACCTCTCCGAGGCCATTTTCAAGTGCGAGTAAAATACGAAATTAGCATAAATATATTAAAATGGTAAAAACAGAAAAAAATGGGATAAAATATGTAAATATGTAAAAATAAGTAGCAAAATATTCTACGGAAACAATTAAAAACAATTGAAGTAATTAACCGACCTAAACAAATAATTTTGCGCGGATGGAATCGCATTGTTTGTTTAGAGTTGGTTTCAGTTCTTTGATAAAAAACATTTGAATTTGAACAAATTATCACGAAACTTCGTTGGACACGGGACGAAATAACGTGTTTCCGTAAATGGAAACTTAACGTAAACACGTAAAACCGTTGTGGAAACATGACATGTTTCCGTTAGCGGATACATTACGTTTACCCGTGTAGCTCCGTGTTTCCGTTGCTGCGTTTTCGGTGGAATCGTACCACTTTTTTGAACGTTTCCGTCAAATTTCAGTCTAAGGAGACAGGTGTTTCCGCAGGCCTAAATGCGTGGCATCCTTGCATAAACGCGCGAAAACGTTCCGGAAACAAGTCAATTTCATGTTTCCGTCAACGTAATCGGATGTAACTATTGCGGAAATACGAGTTTACGAGTCGGAAACCGGTGTTTTCAAGTTATTTCAATTATAAAAAAAAAAAAAAACGTTTTTCACCATCTTGGGGTAGTTTTCCCGCCATCTATAGTAACAAAAACCCATTTTCTCCACATTTTTATGACACAAAATAATACCAAAACAATCTTTCCAAGTACTTTCTTTATTCTCCTTGCTTCCTAAATTGACAATCAGGTCTTCTTATGGTATTTATTCCTTACATTGGTTCCCCCGGGTGGGGAACACATATCACTAGTGATATCTGTTTCCCGGGTGGGGGAACACTTATCACTAGGGATATGTATTTCCCAGGTGGGGAAAGACGTACCACTTTCCCAGGAGGGGGAACACATATCACTAGGGATATGTGTTTCCCAGGTGGGGGAACACAAATCACTAGTGATACGTGTTTTCCAGGTGGGGGAACACAAATCACTAGGGATTATTGACCAAGTGGGGGAACACAAATCACTAGTGATATGTGTTTCCTAGGTAAAGGGAAACATATCAGGTGGGGGAACACATATCACTACGGATATGTGTTTCCCAGGTAGTGCCGGAGCACAAATCATCAGTTATATGTGTTTCCCAGGTGGGGAACACAAATCACTAGTGATATGCGTTATTTTTGTCATTTCTTTAATTAGAAGGCGGGATGGCGAAAACAATGGCTTCCTTGAGGCGTTCCCCTCCTCCCTCCTTCCTCGCGCGAGGTCTCGCGCCCTAATTCCCTTCCCTTTCCATTTGGAACGCCTACCACGCAGACTATACTTAGACGGAAGAAAATTCTATGGGAAAATGCCTTTTGCAAAACTAATAACAGCTAAGAGAAATCTTTAAGGAGCCTCCCTCCAAGTTTTAAACGTGGTAAACTGAGATGTTAAAGTTTGATTCCATGCTTTCTCCGTTAAGTCCGACCAAGGGAGTCCCAGGAGACCTATTGCAGTGTAAGTCATTTTCCCGTTTACCCTTATCCCTTGTCATGACGCAAGTTCAAGAAAAGCCATAAAGTTGCCTTCTCATCGATATATTCCTACTCCCAAACTTTCATTTTATTCCTCCTCCTTACATTTTTGCCCCGATTTCTCCCTCCTCTCTACGTTTTGGGGCCATTTCTCCCTGCTCCGTATTATGTACCTCCCCATTCTATTTAACATAAAAGAGCAATTCTAAAACACTGATAAAACGAACTAACGGACAAGTGGCAAAAATATGAAAAAAGGCATTTTTTTTTTCGACATTGGCATTAGTACCGAACAAACGTAATTAAAAAAGACTCAATAACAGAGAACCTTGTACGAATCCGTAAAAATCACTTTTAGTCAGTGTTAAAACTAATATCATCTAAGACTAAATAAATATCATATCATATATAAGTAATGCGAAGATTTGATTTCTATAGTCTCTACAAATTAGCATAATAACAAAGGATCACAAGTTCTTCAAGTGAATACCTTTGCGCGAATCGAGTCCGCCTGCACGTTTAGGGATGGTTTGAGTTTTCTTATAAAGAGCATCTCCTTAATTAGGCAATCAAATTTGTTAGAACCTTTAGTGAGCACGTGAAATTGTTCTGAAATAAACGGTGGTACGACCGAGTTATGTTCGCTAAGATAATGTTTACAAATTGACGACGATTTCTGTTTATGTCCATCAAAGCGTTTGTGAAGGTGGCCGCGAGTATAACCAACATATCCTGCATCGCACAGGTTACATTGAAATTGATAAACTAAACATTGTTGGTTAACAATGGGTGGCTTGACTTCTCGAAATTTAAGGTCTTCGTTGAGTTTTCTGCTGATAAACACGGGCTGAATAGTGGTCTTGATTTTTAAGCTGAGGTCTGTGAGGCGTTTTTCACTATATTAGCAGAGACCTGATCTTTAAATGGCATGACATCTCGGATGGGGGCTGGAGTCGTGTCGGTTGATGGAATTTGCTGCTGGTCTGCTACCTTGGAATCTACCTTGTGATCCTTTGTAGAGACTATAGAAATCAAATCTTCGCATTACTTATTCATTTTGCCTTGAGAATGGTGTCATGATGATACCGAAACGTCGGCTTTTAACGTTAATATTCGCTTGCTTATGTTTTAAGAAATCGTTATTGATCAAGATATAATATATGTGTATTAAAAAGTCTCCCAGTTCATTACCCAACTTCTTTTTAGGACGCGGCAGGGTAATTCGCGCTCGAGAAGTTGAAGTCAAAGCAAGCACACAGGCAAAGGAGGCTTTCAATTTATACAAATATAATAGAGTTGACGCTTAGACGTTTCGTAGCTGTGCCCACACTACAACCTACAACTAAGGGCGCTTTCCAGAAGTCAGAACTGGCCGGCCGGACCATGGTTGGACCAGTCATTTTGACAAAGAGATAAGCTTTCTCCAAGAGTTTTTGCTGAAAACCATCTCTTTCGTACAAACTATTTAGGATTTTACTGATCTGGATGGATGGTTTTGATTAAAAGTGAAATTCCCAATACCAAGGGAATGGTCAGGTCGCTCAGTTCTGACAAATGGTAATACACCTGTAGTAACAGCAACATGTTAAACTCACTTAAGGTGGCTGAACACAGTTTTGGTAGTTTGTGAGTATGTCATTTGCCAAATTATAGCAAGAGAAGGGTCGCAGCTCACAAGCTGAAACTTGGCATATGAAAAATATACTGATGAAAGATTTTGATTGACAGGTAAAATTTGACATTTTCGTAGTTTCCATGGCAACATGAACGATTGAATACAACCTTAAAATTTCACTTTTGCTCAGTTTACTGAAAATTCACTCATTAGATTTTCCTATAAACTTGCACATAGCTTACTATAATTAATCATAACCATTTGAAACTTATTTGATCAAATTTTAACAGAGGGGTTTTTAGATAATCAATAATATAATTGTACTATAATTATTAAATGTGTCACAAAAATCGTCTGTTCAACTTCCATTTTAAAGTTCTCGTTATCTAAAATACGATAAAAGTAAAAATTCCTCCAAATATCACAAAATTTTAATGAGTAGATTTTGAGAAATCGTCTTCTTTTTATCATTACTTTTTCGCCGCCATGTTTGTTTGTCTGAGTTAAAACACTCGCCGTCACGCGAGTTACCGCTGACCGCCCGCAAAACTGTGTTCAGCCACCTTAATTTGCCGAAATACCCTCCAATTCCCGCAAAAAAGCTCAGATATTAATTGTCAATTCTTACCTTATCTCTAAATCTTTTTAATATTGACAGCAAAAAGCGACCCTGTAAAAAGGATGTATTTGCGTTGCATTTGATTCTTTTTTTAATTTTATTACATGTCTTCAAATTTTTTACTCTAGAAATTCACTTTCCGATAAGGTGAACTTGGCCTTAGAGTGCATATCTATACGAATTCGGATTTGTTTTTATGGTGACATACTTTTTATATACGAATCAGCCTTTCGCCGTCCACACAAAACCACCCAGTCGGATGCACGCTGCCGAAATCGCTTGCTTTTTAAACCTTTCTCCAGGGCGGTTTAAGGCTCAGTCCACACAAACCCTGGAAAGAAAACCCATCGAACGGTTTCATATGGAAATAATCGGAATATCGTGGACGAGGCCTGAAATACTTGAAAAAGAAGGCGAGAATAATGAATAATATTTAATATAATAATATTTAATATTTATATTGCGCATTTTCTATAAAATAATCAAATGCGACAAACAAAAAAGCTTACGCGTTTTTTTTTATCATTTATTTGATGGTTTATCATTTGCACGTAGTTCTGATCTCAATCCGTTATGCTAAAAAAGGGAACAAATATGTAAATAATTATACTTCGAAGGTTTTTTTTCAATACAATAGATTCTCATTAATTTTTGCGAGTACCAAAATAGAATAATGAGTCGACTGTGTATTCGCCCATGCGCAAATAACCCCAAATTGATTTTTGAAATTTCTTATCGGCATCTTAGTTTCCAGCTAGTCTCTCCTGAACGATCATGGATCGCTTGTGTTTAACGATGCTTGATGAAAGTTACTGCTCTAAAAATGTTTGTTCTATTGAAAGGTATAACATTAGAACTGTACCAGAAACACTTTGAAGATATTCAACTAGCGAAGCAATCTGGAAATTTGAAAGTGTAAGTGCTACAGCTATTGCTAATACTGACATCATCATCTCTTGCCTTTCTCCTGTCTAAACGAATTGCCAAAGAGCTGCAAACTGCACGCTAGTTAGACTGCGAGCTTCTCTACTCTTCCAGTTGCTTTAGGGTAGTAAATAATGCAAAAAGCGGCCACGGTTCACATACTAGGGCTACACGGGAATCACGAGAGAGAGATTCAGCTTCTTTGTTTCTTTGCTATGCTGTTTTGCTCAGTTCGTAATATTAACTTTGCTTACTCTATTTAGGTAGCTCAAACTAAGAGAAGTGCAGTCATAAGTTGATCAAAACGTGCCCGGGACCCAAAACGAAATGCTTTTAAAACGTAAGTGCCTGTAACAACACCTCCACTCCCCTTAGCTTACCCCCCCCCCCCCCCGCCATCTTTCTCTTTCCTTTTAGACAATCCTTACAACTTACTCCAATGAATTCCCAACTATATATCTTTGTCAGTCCAGCACATAAGACCCTGAAAAACGAGAGTGTGATTGCCCTCGCTTTGAATTAGATAATGCAATATTAATGTCTGGTTAGAGATTTTATACTAGCTAGGGTTAGGAGACACGGCCTTTGTTAGGTAATCACTGATTTCAAAACCTAACACGATAAAATTTTGACTGCCGGATAAAGAGTACTTCAAAAAGTCGCATCCGAGTTCTTCTTTCATAATATGTTATGCTTTAACTAATTTTTTGTCATGTTCACTCATGTAGGTGACAATCTAACAGAAGTACAGTCATTAAAATTGTTCAAAAAGTGCGCCGTGACCCAAATTAGCTAGGAGATTATGAAAACGTAAGTGCTTTTAACAACCTCGACCCCCATCCTTCTTTAGTGACTTTAATGAATTACCACTACTCAGGATATTGACTGTTAACGTTACTACAAACTTGATAAAATTGCTCATTTGGTAACTCGATCTTTTGTTCTTTGCTTTTTACGCAGTAGCAAACCGGCGAACTCAAAATCATTCAAAATTGCTGAAATACCACTTTTGAGGCAAAAGGACAACAATATACCGTAGGTAAGGTAATACAACGTTTATTTATATTGCTACATAAAGATACAAACAGATGGTGTGGGTATCCTGTTGTATAGTAAAAGCCACGTAGGAAATCCTCGTCCCAGGGTCTACTGGCGTTCCGGCCAATATGGCGGCGAAGGCAAACCGTAATTTAGGCTAGCCTTATAAAATACCTACAGCAATCTCGAAAAAGGACCAAACAAGTCAATAGAATTAGAAGGTCAGGGTCGACGTAAAGGTAAGCTCAACAGTTGACAAAATCCAGAAAAAGCTTAGCTTAACATGTGGCACTATCTATACCACAGGGAAAGCTGGAAAAAATTACTACTCCTATTGTATGTTAGCTCGGTATCTTGTAAGGACGTTTGGTAGGTCGGGGCTCCCCTGAATAGACCTTTTCACTGTTTATGACGCCATCTTGAATGGGGGGCAAACACAGCTAAAATTACAGGGCAGTTGGCCAACTTGGAACCGCTATAACGCCTCTACAAAGAGGCGGATTTCGAATATTTGCCACTACTTTAAATAGTTTTATTGATATCATTCATTGACCAGAAAATAAGGCTATTAAAGAAGGTTCGATGTCCGTAAATTCCAATTATAAATCTTGGTATTTATATATTTATATATAAGACTAGTAGAGCAAATTATGTACTTTAATTTTGGTATAGACTAAATCGTTGAGCTTAATAGCTGATGTAACTCATGGAGCAAAATAACTACTGGTAGGCGAGCTTGAAAAATAATACTCAAGCTGAAAGGCTGTCTTATGCACATGTCATTGGCTTTTCCCTGGGATAGGACCCTGGGACAACAAGGGGGAATTGGAAAAAGGGGTGATGCCAAGTGACAATTTTAAGCAAGGGTGAGGGAAATTAATTTTAACAGACAAAGTCCCTTGGTTAAAGGCTTCTCAATGAAAAAAAACCCTCACATCCAATTGGTACAGCTAGAGGAGACTTTTAATGAAAAAGCAGAATGCTGTAAAATCAAACTCAGACTTAAGAGAATTATGAAAAGCAGTTCGAGTCAGTGAAGGTTCGAGTTATTGCTGTCCATTGAAGACTAAATTAATAATAATGTCTTAATTTCCAATGTTCATAACTGGTAGTTTTATTTTTTTTTTTTAGCAATTCATTATACAGTACAGTACAGTAGAAATAAAACTTATCTCATCAGAAACTGTAACACATTAGTGCATTCTTATTCTGATGATCCTGTATGCATTACTCATGATATAGGCCGCGGAATAACTATCAATTCAGCCGTAATCATAAATAAATTTTTCTTCTTCAATTAAAAAAAATTATTCGAATACTAATACTAATCTAACTATAAAAATCCCTTTTACAGTTAATTTCTCTTAAAAAACTATTCAGTCAAAGCATCTTGTACATTATTTTCATTTCGATTGAAAAAAATCATTCCATTAAAAATATCATATATTCGAAAAAGAAATTCCATTAAAAAACGGTTCATTTCAAATAATAACGATAATAATAATAATTATTTTAAAATAAAAGAATTCATTTCATTCAGCCGTAATCTGTTCCAGGGCTCGTAATTAATTTTTTGGATAACTAACCCTTCAGGTTAGTGGGCATAAATTTTGCCAACCAAATTATCAAGTTTATTATCCAAGAATCTGTTTTTAAAGTTACAATATATCAACTATCGAAAATTGTGCTGGTAAATGGGGAAAAGATTGGTTCAAAACATGATTTGTTTAAACTCATCAAAATGTTGTTCTGTTTCTTGATCTTCCATTTCCTCTTCACAAATTTTGGGTAGCAACCCTTAATTTTCTGAAAAACTACCAAAGAATCTTTGCATCTGATCTGTATAATAAACAGGCTTCTCAAATGAGCCACTTCCAAGCAATTCCTCTTCACAAATTTTGGGCAGTGACCATTAATTTTCTAAAAAACTATCAATTGAAAGGATCTTTGCATCTGATCTGTATAACAAACAGGCTTCACAAATGAACCACTTCCAAACAATGCAAAAAAAACAAGATGGTGGAGGTATATTAAGGTTGTGTCTATATCTCCTCAACCAACAAAAGCCCACTTATCTTTGGTCACCTTTAGTTTCATGAGATGCAGGTTTTTAATGTTGATTATATATGCTATCTTTTGAAACAATTACTGTGTAAGATAGAAAACAATCTTATACAAGAAAGAAACACATCAGCCTTTTGTGAAAATTGATCTTCATATGCAAGAAGAATTGCTCTGAATTGAATGAAACCACTTATGTAACAGTAATTTTTACTAACCATGACGGGTTACTTCGGCATATTTTTAGTAACCAAACATTGGAAATTACTAACCATTGGTTAACACCAGGGGGGAGGGGGGAAGAGACGAGGTCTGGGACCAAGAAACGATGTTCTCACAACTTGCACAGCAATCACCTTGCATGATGGTCAGTGGATAATTGCAGCATTTTTCCCACAGTAAATATTTCTAGACTTTTTAGAAGCAAGAAGCGAACCGGCAGAGGAAATCAGAAATGCTAAAAAATTAAAAAAAAAATATCATGCATCTTTGTCTTTCTTGCATATCGTATTTGTCTTTCGGTACTGAAATTGCGGTGGAAACTAAAATGCAACCGCGTTAGATCTTAACCAACAACAGCACGCTCAATCGATTTATAGGTTACATCGTTTTTGCTCGGCAAGGATAACTTGATGTTGATAAAAATTACTGGAGAAAGTGTCAAATTTATCAGAAGCAAGTATATTCAGAAAGGTTTATAAATATGAGCTTACAGCTCTACATATCATGACTAAATAAACATCAGATAATCATTCATACTTCATAACATTTCACTTCGTTTACTACGATCAGTCAACACCTTGAATCCAAAGTTGAAATTCAAAACGATCCTAAGAAACAAATCACAACTACTACTGAACGCTCTGTACCTTGAAATGACTTTAACTTTCCTAAGGTTTGCTGCAAAACACTGCTCGATAGCTCAACTCTTCGGCGGTTCTTATCAGTACGGAGCTATATGTTGCATATTCCAAACTCTGCAAAGGGAAATTGTTTAACAGAACAAGAAAAACACACACTATGTCTGGAAAGCGACATCATATCAATAAATTTGCGAATTACCAAAATATAATAGTGAGAAACAGTCCCACCTTCCACCGCCATCTTTTTGTTTCTTCTCAGGCGGTGTGCGTCACGACCCACAAAGGTTCATGGGTAAAGCTGTTTACGTGCCTCATTTCAATCGTGACACGGTCGAGTTCGCATCTCGTGAGAGAGATTATGTATCAAAACCCGGGATCAAAATACTACTTCCTTTTCTGAAAAACATTGAGGAGAGCGATTTGGAGAATTTTCAAGATCTCATACTAGCCTTAGATGCTTGCTATTGGCTTCATATGGTGATTTCCATAAGTTTATCGCGATTGGGAGACGATCGAAGGTGCGATTTTAGGTTTTAGGCGGCCATTTCCTGCTTCTCAGAAGATTTTAGGTACTGTTTAGTGCTGTGCTTATATGTATATTTCTATCTCAGAAGAGTGAAAGCGATCTGTAGCTCATACCTAGATTTGCTTAAATAAAATGTTCGTCCATTTGAAAGTAACGTTTGATGGACTTTATTAACCGGACAAGGAGGGGGAGCGCGAACAAAGAGCAAGGTGAGAAATCTTGCATCGTCTCTCATAACAATTTTATTTTCATCAACAATTTTATAGTATTTTGCAAACAGTGACTGTTTGTAATTCTTATGAGCAAATAAATCTTCTATAGGCAAGGGAAAAACAGACCAAAAGTAGCGCCCGAACAGCTACAGCACAATGGGAATTTCACCGAAGCTACGGCCGCAGAAATAAACCACAATCTTGCCTGTACGTTCATTAAAGTGAGCGCAGTGTATCGATTTTGTTATAAACCTAACCTCACAGTTTGAAAATCCTGTATGAAGTTGTCTAGATCTTTGATAATGGTCTTGTGTTTTGGTAGAGATTTAATCCTTCGCGTTAGTTTACATGAAGATTTGCATACACATAGCACACACTGCATACAAATTATTTTAAACACACGCTTTCAGTTTCCGCACTAGGTTCCACTGGGTTATGAAAAATGTCTTGTTTCCAAAGGTTATCACAATATTCAAACTTATTTACCTTTTCTGGTTTAAAATGAAACAAACTCTTCCAGGATTTTGCGTTACTCGCTTCACGTCGGCTTTCGCTTCGGTAAGTTTCTCACCGGCCCGTTTTCCCGGGAGTTGTGCTGGTTGGCTGAGAAATGTCTTCATTCCAAGGCAGTTTCAACGCCTCATAACGGGGAAACTAACAGGGGTAGACCCGGGTAGACCCCAAAATTTACAAAGAAGAAAGGTTGAAGTAACATGTTCACCGAAATTTTCCGATAAAACAGCTACCAGTAACCAGCAATGAATCCAAGAAGAGCGGCGAAAATAACGCTCAAATCATCATGGCGGCTTGCACATGACCGAGCAATTCAAACTTGTCACAAACGCTCAAGAAAGCAAAATATTTAAAACTAACGCAACTGCTAGCAAGATAAAGTGTTCCAACACATTTTCAAGGCGGTATAGTGTCCAAATTTCCAAAACAAACTTGGAATAAAGCGAAAATTTCACCACATATGCCTCTCAAAACAACTCTTTCCAAGCGCGAAAATCACTCTACAAATGACGCATTCTGATTGGTTGAATCTCGTGACGCACACCGCCTGGTTTCTTCTCAAGACCGTCAATCTATGGATATTGTTGTACTGCGCATGATCAGTATACAAATCCGCGGGCAAGACCCTTGCTGATCGCTTTGCAAGTTGTGAGAACATCGTTTGGATTTCATTTAAGAGAATGTATGGAAAGTAGCTTCCCCCCCCCCACCCCCCTGGTTAACACGTTACCGCTAATTTCGAGCCCTGCGCTCAGTCCATTGTATTCCCTGACATGGCCTCCCCTGGTTGGCACAGGGTCTTTCCCTGGAAGATGCCAATGATGTGCATTAGTCTCAGTGCTTGGTAACATGCTAATACCTTCTATTAACATTCAGTAAATTGACAACCTTATTAAGCTTAGACCACTACTTCCTCTCCAACAGTCAATTTTAACTCTTTAAGGTTGATACATCCTGTGGGTGAGTGCTTGAGCTGACTATTTGTTTTATTTTATTATTTAGATTGCTAGTGTGAGACCGTAACTAAATTAAGTTCATTTTTTTTATCACTCAGAGATCAGAGGCACAAATTAAAGGATTTGACAGCCAAGAATTTAAAAAAGGTAAATACAAAATTAAAATAACATATTCTTTTTACATGTACGTACATTATCCAATCTAGCATAATACAGTGAAGAAGATACCCCACTCAAACAGGCAAAAAAATATCAGTTTTAAACCTTTCAGATCAACAACTGGGATGCATGCCAGTTTCATGTTTTGATTATTATTAAGAACTATGTACTTAGGTCAACTGGGATTCCAACCTACCAAAGAATAGGAGACAGGTGCTCCCTGAAAAATTACCTGGAAAGTCTAATATTTATATAAGAAATTATATACTTAGGTGAAATGGGATTCCATCCCAGCAAACAACTGGGAGGCAAAAAGATAACATAGAAACTTTAGGTCATCTGAGAATCCAACCCAGCAACAAGGTAGGCCAGTTCTCCCTGAACTAACAGGTAACAATACTGATATACCATTGGCCAAATGGAATTAGAATCCATAAAAGCAAGGGAGACAGTAGCCCCCTGAAATAATACTTCAGTCATTAAAACTTAGTAAACTGGGATTCAAGTCCAGCAAGCAAGGGAGACAGGAGCTCCCTGAAATGATACTTCAGTCAGTGACCCATGGAACGTACTATTATAACTAAGTAAATTGGGATTCAAACCCAGCAAACAAGGGAGACACCAACTCCATGAAATGATACTTCAGTCTATGATAGATAAAAAGTACTATTAAAACTAAGTAAACTGGGATTCCAACCATGCAAGGAAGGGAGACAGCACCTCCCTGAAATGATGCTTCAGTCAATGATAGATGAAACGTAGTATTAAAACTAAGTAAACTGGGATGCCAACCCAGCAAGCAAGGAAGACAGGAGCTCTCTGGAGTGATACTTCAGTCAATGATAGATGAAACTTACTATTAAAACTAGATAAACTGGGATTCTAACCCAGCAAGCAAGGGAGACAGGGGCTCCCTGGACTGATAGGTCTGTCTATGATACATGTAGATGAAACTTACTTTTTTATGCCTCAATTATTGGACTAAATTTTTACCTAAGTATTGGACTGTTGGAGCAGCAGCAATTCTTTCAATAAAGTAAAATAAACAAACTGCTTTAAGAGCGTGTCTCCGTAAAAACCGACCAGTGATTTCGGATCAAAAAACTAATTTTCCTTATATTCTGGGATATTAAAGTCTTTACCTGATTAGTTACAAAAATGCATTTTGTTTGACCGAAAATGGGAAATATATTTTTTTTACGAATTTTTGACTTTTCGACCGGTTGGCACCGGCGCCATAGCCTTTGAAACTGCAAAAATCGCCTACATTGCCGGTGCTACAGAAAACAAGCAACTCGTTCGAGAAGCCCGATTTTCTTTTTAATATACGGATACACCACTCTAGATGTCCTAGCCATATCACAGTTCCGAATTATTTATAAATTTTAACGGCAAGAATCTTTTTTCTTGCACGCGTTATCGGCCTTCCATCAAAACACGAAAATAGCTCAACTTTGAGGGCAGTTTAAAAAAGTGTGGCACCTGTCTGAAACTTGCTATCTGTATTAATACAAACTAGAAATGATAGTAAAACGTAAAAAGGAATAAAAATTTTGTGCTCTTGACGTTTTCGAACTTGACCGCCGTTTGAATTTCCAGAAATTTCGAAGACAAGATAATCAACGAACACTTGCTTTGTTATTCTTCTCCTTTAACTTCGCTGTTTGTAATGTCCTTCTTGGTTTGTGGAGGAAACTATTGTGCCTGAAGCAATCGCTTTTACTATACAAATATTGGTTTTCTTAACATTAGTCCTCCAACGGCATTTTTTGTCTTGTTTGTGATAAAAGTAATGGCACTCGTTGCTGGCCGCGAGCGTGACACGGTTGTTTCGTGACATTCAAATTTTTTCCGCTGTTTGTTAGATGTAATTGCCTTTGAATCGCCATACATCGATAAATTTACTTGTTTAGTTTAACGTAGATGCATTGAAAAAATTGACTCGACACATTTTAGAGAAGGAAATTGAGAATCCGCTAAAACGCTACCAAGAGAGAATTACGTGACGCTACTAAAGTTCGTTCCAGGCCGCACTGTTGCGTGGAAAATCATTGGACTGGACTAACACGTCGAGGATTTTTTTAAAATGTTTCTACGTAATTATGTATAGGTAATAAAACCCAATAAAGCTAATAAAAATGTGTACAGCTCTATAAAATGATTCACAAGGGCTAACGTACTGGGCCGTGGCCACGAAACGTGAACTCTTGCCCTCTTTATTTGTCACATAATTATGCATCCGAAGAGCTCATGTAGCTTTTGTAGCTTTTCCATCAGGTAGCGGTAAGCATTAAGACTAAGAACCTGGGTCTTAAGGTTTCTTGATAGCGCATATTTTTATGCCTGTAGAAGAGCAAGCAGGGCACTGGAAGGATTTTTGTTGTTTCGATCTGACAATGGAGCGCATGATCTAAATCGTTGATCCCCAGCGTTTGGCGCTATTACTTCAGCAATGCACATTTCTTTTTCCATGTCTGTTGCTTCATTCCACCTGCCTCATAGTATGCCGTTGTCAATGATTCTTTCTTTATTGTCAAATTTTCGCGTTGTTTCCTGAGTCACGTGCATCTACTCTACTAAAAGCGAAATGTCGATTAATATTAAATTGACTTTCAAGAATACTAGAAATCTGGAAGCAGAAAAAAGAAAAAGTTTGTAAAAATATTCCGTGCAAATTTAACATAAAGCAAAAATCCAGAACTTCTTTGTAAATATAACCTAACGATCATTGCTCCCGCTCCAATCGCCTCGCGGTTTCACAGCCCTCGTCCGCCTTCAGGCTTATATGTAACACGGAAAGGAAGGAAGACGAAAAAAGGATTGGAGGTCACATTTGGAGATCGACCTCGGGACTTCTCCCATAGCAGGCCGCGCAATAACCAACTGTACCAATACTTGCCCCTCAAAAGCAAGTGCAAACGCAAAGTAGCGCAGTAGAAAGCCTACCTGACCGAGTAGGAATTATGATCATTTTTTAGCTTTTCATTGCTCCTAACTGAAGAAGATATCGACACCTTCTTAAAGGACGCCAGTTTCGAGCCAGTTGCAGCCCAGATTTTATGATCAGTTATATCTCACACAAAGGAACAGACCCGCCCTGTCACGAATATCAGTTCTTATTATATGGCTGAGTCTATTTTCGCCATGCGATTGGCCAATTTGCGGTCCGTAACTTGCTATACGGACCAAACTTTTTAAAGAAAATGCTCATTTTGGAGGTCTCAATCTCTTTACCTCGCAAAAAATGTTTAAATAGAGTTATAAGACGCCTGTCAACCTTGAGGACTTGGATGTTGACTTTGGCCTTCAACATTTTAAACTGTGTTTATTTGTGAACGAAGGCGATGAAGAAACTATAAAATCGTAATCTAATCGGAGAGGATTCTAGTCAGTGTTTGAAAATCTTATCGTAGTACACAGTTACGAAGACGAAAATCGACTGGCAGAGAGAAAATGAGTAATTCCTTCAACAAATATGATAACAAACATACCTGCACCCGATCATCTTGACAAGCTTCTTTGCCATTTGCAGTGTCCTTTCATAGACCAACGAAAGAAAGATAGAAGCGAGTTCGAGCCAGAACAATAATGTGCAGTTTTCAAAAGACTCCGGTGTTACATTAACGGGTAAATACTTACAGTGCTCTTAGTTTCCACCGAATAAACTTTGAAATATGTATGTAAACCCTGAGGACTGGGATGTTGACTTTGCCTTTCCAAATTTTAACTTAGCTTCAGTTTTAATGAGAACGAAGCTGTTGTAGAAACTGAATCGTAACCTTACCGAGGAAGAGAATTCTAGTTAGTGTTTGAAAATTTTAACGCGGATCGTAACTGAAGACGAGAATGAACTGGCAGAAACAGAGGTTTTCCCAAAAACAATTACTGCAATTAACGAGCGAATTCTTCGACAATGACAACAAACTTACCTTGAAAAGCTTCTTTGCCTTTTGCAGTGTTTTTTCACAAGGACAAACGGAGGAAAGATAGAAACGACTTCTAGACAGACACAATGCCCGGTTTCCAAAATACTCCAGCGTTACATTAAAGAGCTAAAACTTACAGTGCTCTTAGTTTTGACCGAATAAAACTTTCTCGGAAAGCCTTTGTTATGTGCCATTGTTTTCGTGCGCCAATAAAAACTTTCTTTTTGACACCTGTCAACTGACTGTCAAATCGTGCGTCCTGCGCGTGTTTCCGGTCTCCCAAACAGGAAGAAGCCATATAATAAACATCTTATTAGCCTCGTTTTTTCCGTCCGTACTGTAAATTACGGATCCTCGTTTTTTTTCCATCTATTTATGGCCCGCGCGCTTCGCGCTTGGGCCATAAATCCATGGAAAAAACTCGTCTAATAAGAGGTATTTATTTTAAGTGGTTCGTTATATCTTCCTGTCATTTTCACAACGTACATACTGAATATTTCGGACCTCGAAAATCTCTTCAAGGAGAATTTCCCAAGTCCGAGAAGGAAAACTTTGATGAAGAAATTGCTACCCCTTGTCTGCTTGGTGTCCCGGGGGGGTACTCCCTTACAAGAGCCTAATGGGGATGTGCCGCTGGATGGGGTCGCATTTCCACAACTGGAGTGACTATTATGGCGTCGCATTTTTAATAGAGTTACTAGAATGGGGTCACAAATTTTCGAATTTTGGGGGTAACTAGGGAATCAAAATGGGAAGATTCTCGGTTAAAAAGATCAGAAAGTTGTTTATTAAATTTAACAATAAGCTTGCATGGCCCGGCTTTTTAAAGGATTGACAAGGTAGATGCATAAATAGAAAGTGACTAAGTTGGGATCGCAAAAATTACATTTTCCAAAATGTGACTAAGATGGGGTCTATAATTGGCCGAAAAATAGACTAAAATGGGGTGGGGGCTCTGAGAGGCCAGTGGCACATACCCAGCAAACATCAACCCAAGTACCCCCAAACCCCCCCCCCCACCCCCCCCCCCCCCCCCCTTCGTCCGGGTTGGTGTCCAGTCCACGAGGACTGGGCATGAAATACAAAGTCACGCATACAACTACGCATACAGCATTTCAAATAGATAACCGGGCTAAATCGCTTTGTTAGCGTCTTATCGCGTCACATTTGCGAACAAATTAGTTTTATTTGCCCAAGAAATTGTACTGCCATATCTTGAGGAGTCGATCTCAAGGTCGGGTGTCACGAACCAGTCACGCTCGCGGATACGACATTTTACAAACCAGATAACATTGCAACAAAACAGGTATAAACGCGGAATCATCGGTCAATATAGTTTCAAATGATTTAGAAATAACCTTAAAATGAAAAAGAACTAAGGATAGATCCATCAAACCATCAAGTGAACTTGGACTTTCACGAGCAAAGCGACAAGTTAAGGCAAGTGTTCGTTAATTATCAGGTCTTCAAACTTTCTGTAAATTCAAACGGCGGTCAAGTTCGAACACGTAAAGAGCACAAAAATTTTATTCCTTTTTACGTTTTGCTATCATTTCTAGTTTATATTAATACAGATAGCAAAGTTCAGACAGGTGCCACACTTTTTTAAACTGCCCTCAAAGTTGAGCTATTTTCGTGTTTTGATGGAAGGCCGATAACACGTGCAAGAAAAAAGATTCTTGCCGTTAAAATGAATAAATAGTTCGGAACTGTGATATGGCTAGGACATCTAGAGTGGTGTATCCGTGTATTAAAATGAAAATCGTGCTTCTTGAACGAGTTGCTTGTTTTCTGTAGCGCCGGCAATGTAGGCGATTTTTGCAGTTTCAAAGGCTATGGCGCCGGTGCCAATCGGTCGAAAATTCAAAAATTCGTAAAAAATTATATTTCGCATTTTCGGTCAAACAAAATGCATTTTTGTAACTAATTAGGAAAAGACTTTAATATCCCAGAATATAAGGGAAATCGATTTTTTGATCCGAACTCACTGGTCGGTTTTTACGGAGACACGCTCTTAAGTGCTTAAAGGGGATTCTGAAACAATGGTGGCCAGTTGCTGCCAGTACAGTGACCTCAAGCCAGGTGGAGGGTTTCGTGCATTCCACAGGGTGCTTGCTTTCATATGCGTGGCGAGTGGTATTGAGCCGTCAGTTACACCGAGGTTTGGGTGGTTGCCTCTGACCGACAGGTGATGTATTGGGCGCCTGTTAAGAAAACGGCCGTTGCACTTAAGTGCTTATCGACTCATTCTGCAGTGGTGCAGAGCTTTACGAGTGATACTGCACGGGCCGTAGCGGTGTACCACTCATTGGGTCATGCCATATCCCATCCTCTTATAGTGAGACAAGTCTGTTGAAGCGTTCATGCCCAGGTGGCCCGGTCTGTCGCAAGCGGAGGTCGCAGTCATTCTTGTGGCATTTGCACTCATGTGCTTATTGACTTATTCGATACTGCACAGGCCATAAGAGTGTACGCTTTTCATGTTTTTGTTTGTTTGTATTTAAAAATAATAAAATTTTTTGGATTATTTTTGGTTTAATTTGGGGTTTTTTGTGAAAGAGTTGTTGCTCTGAGACAATAATTGTAACTGATTTTCTAAGTTATATGCACTTAGATCAACTTGGATCCCAACCCAGCAAATATGGGAGACAGGTGTTCCCTGAACTATTACAAGGATACTCTAAGTACCATAATATATGGTTAGGTCAACTGGGATTTCATCCCAGCTAGCAAGGGACACATTAGCTCCCTAGACTGATACGCCAGTCTATATAGTTAAAACGTACCACTAAAACTTGATAAAGTGGGATTCCAACCCAGCAAGCAAGGGAGATAGGAGCTCCCTAGACTGATATTTCAGTCAATGATAGATGGAACTTACTATTAAAACTAGATAAACTGGGATTCCAACCCAGCAAGCAAGGGAGATAGGAGCTCCCTGGACTGATGCTTCAGTCAATGATAGATGAAACAAACTATTAAAACTAGATAAAATGGGATTCCAACGCAGCACGCAAGGGAGATGGGAGCTCCCTGGACTGTTACCTCAGTCAATGATAGATGAAACTTACTATTAAAACTGGATAAACTGGGATTCCAACCCAGCAAGCATGGGAGATAGGAGCTCCCTGGACTGATGCTCCAGTCAATGATGGATGAAACTTACCATTAACACTAGTTAAACTGGGATTTCAACCCAGCAAGCAAGGGAGATAGGAGCTCCCTGGACTGATGCTTCAGTCAATGATGGATGAAACTTACTATTAAAACTAGATAAACTGGGATTCCAACCCAGCAAGCAAGGGAGATAGGAGCTCCCTGGACTGATACTTCAGTCTATGATAGACGGAACTTATTAATAGATAAAACAAACTATTAAAACTAGATAAACTGGGACTCCAACCCTGCAAGCAAGGGGGACAGAGGCTCCCTGGACTGATACTTCAGTCAATGGTAGATGAAACTTACTATTAAAACTAGATAAACTGGGATTCCAACCCAGCAAGCAAGGGAGATAGGAGCTCTCTGGAGTGATATTTCAGTCAATGATAGATGGAACTTACTATTAAAACTAGATAAACTGCTATTTTAAACCAGCAAGCAAGGGAGGTAGGAGCTCTCTGGACTGTTACCTCAGTCAATGATAGATGAAACTTACTATTAAAACTGGATAAACTGGGATTCCAACCCAGCAAGCATGGGAGATAGGAGCTCCCTGGACTGATGCTTCAGTCAATGATGGATGAAACTTACCATTAACACTAGTTAAACTGGGATTTCAACCCAGCAAGCAAGGGAGACAGAGGCTCCCTGGACTGATACTTCAGTCAATGGTAGATGAAACTACCCAGCAAGCAAGGGAGACAAGACCTCTCTGGACTGTTGCCTCAGTCTATGATAGATGGAATTTACTATTAAAACTAGATAAACTGGGATTCCAACCCATTAAGCAAGGGAAACAGGACCTCCCTTGACCGGTACTTCAGTCTATGATAGATGAAACGTGCTTTTAAAAGTAGACAAACTTGGATTTCAACCCTACAAGCAAGTGAGATAAGAAATCCCTGAAGAAGAGAACTCCCTAATGCCTTTTACCTGAAATCTACTGTTAACTAGGCCCAGTGGGATTTACACCCAGAAAGTGTCCACGGGAGAAGAGAACTCCCTAATGTCTTTACCCGAAACTTGTCCTTAACTAGGGCCAATGGGATTTGCACGCAGAATCTGTTTATTTGAGGAGAAAGAACTTTTTTATGAACTTAGTTTAATATGTTTTCAATTGCAAATAATTCAGTTTAATAGGTAAGAGCCACTTCGTACAACTTTTGAATTAACTGTTATTAGTATTTTATCTGTATTATTATTATTGATATACCTTTAAATGATTAGATACTTTAAAGAGATAATCACTGTAGTGGTTCAAATTCTATATTTCATTTAGTAAACATAGACGTGGCCCTTGAAATGTTTTAAACGCTTGACTCTCCACTGTCGTATCTTTGCAGGTTATAACGAGGCTTACTGCTGGACGCTTTAAATATGTCTCAGTTGAGAAGTCGGAATGAATGTATTTTATTTATAGTATAACTGTATGAATTTGCGCAGTTGTCACTACAGGGAAATGCGGCGATTGAGGGTTCATTGAGAGTCGACTTGCTTTTTTATTGATGTTCCTGCCCACTTAAAATATCTGCTGATAGTTTTGCGTTAAACTTCATTTGTTATCTAAATCCCCTATAGTTGCAAATCAAAAGCATATTCAGCAAGTTACATAAAACTTTATTTTGCGATAAATAATGAATAGGGTGGAGAGGAAAGAAGAGATAAATTATTATCGGGTCTTAAAGAAAGCAAGAAATATGCTCACAAATTCCTAGAACTGAGTCTAGGATCCCTTTGCAACTGAAAGAGGTCAATAAGACTGGCTTGGAAAGCGTCTAAGGAAAAAAGCTTGACAATTAATTCCTTATGAAATAAGCTGTATTTGCTCAATTTTTTAAAAGTATTTTCTAAGCACTTGTTTTTTTTTTTTTTTTCCTTTCTTGAGCTTTTTTATTTTCTAGATTGAACGTACGCAGCAGTTAATTTGTTCATCACGTTGGGAGGCGTTTTCTACGCCTCAGGTATAACGGATATTCTTCTTTGCATTAATCTCCCGTTTTCTTTTAAGACCCACATATCGAGCACCATAACTGTTAAGGGTTGATATTATTTATGGAGGTAGGACTGGTAATTACACTCCGAGAATAAGAGCACAGCATCGTAAGAGTTGTGCACTGGCGTTTGCTTTCGAGCAGGGTCAGTTGCAAAAAAGCGGTTGGACTACGCAAATCATTTAAAAAACTTACCAACGCGATAAAACAAGAGCGAATAATAACCAGCACTCAAATTTCTCTATCATTGATCTACGGTCTACTGATGTAGGCATTGAACCTTTTTTTTTCTGTTTTAGGGCAGGTTTCTCAAGTTGGACACCAGGAAAAGTGCTTCATTTCAAAGGAGGACTTTCCTTCTTACGAAAACGACTGCTACTGGGCAGCAATAGCCTTTTTTAAAAATTTTATTTTATTAGATTCGCCAATTATTGGCAGGGTCACCGCAACAGCATGACGCCAATTACTGCAGGCCCATAAGAGTCCCTCCCCCCATGAGAGATAGACCACCACACCGGGGGCTACGTCCGTCCCCTACTCTTTACGAACAGTGTGTGGGTTCTTTAACGTCCCACAGAATTTATATATGCAAGGGTTGTGAGACGGGGCCTATGGTTTATTGTCATTATCCGAGAAGACTAGAAAGTCTAACCGTTTGCAGAAGTCTTTACAAAGGCAGCACTTTCTCCTCAGTTACTTAAAGACCTTTCTTGAACCAGCGGCCACCCGCTCGGCAGACCGGCGCGCTTAGGATAGGTCTTGTCAAAATATTTTTAATGCTGATCGTGAAATACGATGGACTCCCGCCAACCTTTGGGGCAGTGTTTGTAACTAGCGAGTACTGTTGTCGGCTTCTTCCTTCGTCAATCTTCGTGTTTACGAAAGCGCGCTTTTATAAACACTTAAATGCCTTTCTCATATTGCGTACACTGTAATGAACACTCTCGCCATCTTTCGGCGCACTTTTGGTCACTTTCTACAAGTAAGTATAGCTTACTACTTCGGCTTGCCTTAAACCTACATGTTAACTTACGATGCATTACGACGAAACGGCGCTGTCGTATTAATGCCTATATGCTTTTACTAAATTACGTTCTTTTGGGGATACTTTCGGTAATTACCATTATTGACCACTTCAGCTTGCGTTAATCTTCATATGAACTTACCATTACTTCCAACACGCGCTATCGTAAATGCTTAAATGCCGTTGTCAAATTGCGTTTAGTGTAATGAAACACTCTCGCAATCCTTCGGGGTACTTTCGCTAACTTTCGACCACCATTGTTAACTCAGACTTCGGCTTGCGTTAAATCTGCATGTTTACTTACCATTACTACGAACCGGGGCTATCGTAAATGCCTATATGCCTTTCCCAAATTGCGTTCTTTTGGGGGTACTTTCCGGCGGTTTCAACCACTACCGTTTATTACTTCTGCTTGTATTGGCTTCCTGTCAAGTTTCGTATTGATTTTACGGTCCTATGCCTGGTTACTTGATCGATTTGATTGCTATTAAAGAACAGCCGCGCTATAATCTCCTTTCAGCTAGCGGTCTTGTCTTATCTTATCTTATCTTATCTAGTTTAAATCTGAAAAAGACTTTAGGGAATGGTGCTTTTTCCTCTGCTGCCGCTGATTTGTGGAAGAATCTGCCGCTTCACAGCCGTCTTGAGGACAATTTTGAACGTTTAGATCTTTACTTAAAACGCATCTTTTTAGACTGGCTTTTGATATGTAATGTTTTAACCTACTATGTAAGTAACATATTTAGTGTTTTTGTCTTTATCTAAGATTTAGCGTTGTTTAATGTTAGCCTTAATTATTGTGCTTATTTTAGCTTTTATTTTCTTTTAACATTTACACCTTGTTTAGCGCTTTTGATCTTATTTGCAAGGAAAGGCGTGTTATAAATTTTTAATTATTATTTTATTATTATTATTATTATTATTATTATTATTATTATTATTATTATTATTATTATTATTATTATTGCGTCCCCCAATCCTTGGGGGTACTTTCGGTAACTTTCGACCACTATCATTGACTACTTCGGCTTGCGTCAATCTTCATATAGACTTACCATTACTTTAAACGCGGGCTATCGTGAACACTTAAAAGCCTTTTCCAACTCTTGTGAACACCATAAAAGTAATGAACACTCTCGCAATCCTTCAGGGGCACTTTGGGTAACTTTTGTCCACTATCATTGACCAGTTTGGCTTGCTTCAATCTTTATATAAACTTACCATTGCTTTAAACGCGGGCTATCGTGAACACTTAAAAGCCTTTGCCAACTCTTGTGAACACCATAAAAGTAATGAACACTCTCGCAATCCTTCAGGGGTACTTTGGGTAAATCTTGACCACTATCATTGACTACTTCGGCTTTTGTCAATCTTTTTATAAACTTACCTCTACTTTAAACGCGCGCTATCGTGAACACTGAAAAGCTTTCACCAAGTCATGTGAACACCTTGAAATTAATTAACACTCTCTCAATCCTTTGGGGGTACTTTGGGTAACTTTTGACCACTATCATTGACAAGGTCGGTTTCCGTCAATCTTCATATAAACTTACCATTACTTTAAACGCGGGCTATCGTGAGCAATTAAAAGCCTTTGCCAACTCTTGTGAACACCATAAAAGTAATGAACACTCTCGCAATCCTTCAGGGGTACTTTGGGTAAATCTTGACCATTATCATTGACTACTTCGGCTTTTGTCAATCTTTATATAAACTTACCATTACTCTAAAGGGGCGCTACCTTGAACTCTTAAAAGCCTTCGCCAACTCGTGAACACTTTGAAATTAATTAACTGTCTCTCAATCCTTCGGGGGTACTTTGGGTAACTTTTGACCACAACCATTGACCAGATCGGTTTAATTCAGTTTTTATATAAACTTACCATTACTTTAAACGCGCGCTATCGTGAACGCTTAAAGACCTTTGCCAACCCATGTGAACACAATGAAATTAATGAACACTCTCGCCATCGTTCGGGTGTACTTTCGGTAACTTTTGACCACTATCATTGGCCACTTGGCTTGCGTCAATCTTCATATAAACTTACCATTACTTCAAACGCGCGCTATCGTGACCACTTAAAAGCCTTTGCCTACTCTTGTTAACACCATAAATTTAATGAACACTCTTGCAATCCTTTGGGGTTACTTTCGGTAACTCTTGACCACTATCATCGACTACTTTGGCTTGCGTCAATCTTCATATAGACTTTCCCTTACTTCAAACGCGCTGTCGTGAACACTTAAAAGCCTTTGCCTACTCTTGTGAACGCCATAAATTTAATGAACACTCTCACAAGCCTTCGTGGATACTTTCGGTAACTTATGACTACTATCATTGACTACTTCGGCCTGCGTCAATCTTCATAGAAAGTTACCATTATTTCAAACGCGCGCTATCGTGAACACTTAATGATGTATCTTCTTTTTTTAATCATGTATTTACATGAACTTTTTTAAGCTTATCGCACTATCAATTATTTTATGCTTTCGTAAGGTTTAGAGTGCTGTAGTAACCTTTATATACGCTTTCGATGACGCGATTCCTGGTAACCTTGCAAACATGCATCACGAAGTTCGTTAACTTAGTGTTACCCGATCTTGACATCCTTCATTCTCGATCATTAATTTTCGTCTTGGTTACTTGGGCTTTTATGAATGTGGTTATCTCAAAATTATTTATAATTTTGTTGCGATTATAGTAGCAAACTGTATTAATTACTGAAATAAATTCTTTGCTCAATTAATACTCGTTTAATCTGAGTTGTGACGGTGATGAATTGGTGTTTGTGATAAAAATAAAATATATATGTTCATTGTTGATGTCTTATATACATTACTTTGAAAACTCATTTCAAATATTTCTTTTTGAAGGTGGAGATTTAATTGCTTTGCGTCTAATGTGAATGAGATTGGTTTATGTATTGCTGGTTTTCAGTGTCACGCCATTCAAAATAGATCAAAATAAAAATCAAAACCGTTCAATAGATAAAGTCCAGAATCTGGGAAATGAAAGGAGGTACATATACAAAGACCCTCGCCAAGATTCAGGTCAGAGGAATATTTCGCATACGAGATATCCGAAGAAATGTTTTACCCAAACTTATAGAGATTTGTATGGAGACGCCATGCTGGTGCTCACCTGGCTGAGCTCCAACATGGCGGACAGAAACCAACGGCAGAAACATCTGTTAACGAGTTTTTCTACAAAAGCGTGATTTTATTCTTCGAGAAACTCATAAACATTAAAGTAATACTTTTTCTAATACATGAACTGTTTACATAGCAAAATTTCCTGAAATAAGTCATTTTTTTAATCTACATGACAGCTCTCTTGGCCGTCATGTAAATGCCGTGTCACGCAAAAGCTTAGAAATTCAAGCGTACTCTATCACAAAACCAAGAACCCTTTTGAAGCGAAAATTTGTATGAAAATTAGTTTTCAGCTGCTCTAATGCATCGTGAAAGTAAAATCTTGGTAGGATCGATAGTTTTTTAGTTTGAATTTTAGTGACGTCGTGTGAAAACCAACAATATAACGTTATACATAATAAGCCCAATATATAATGTAAAGGAGCTGAAATCAGGGGCGGGAACATGATCGTTCGTTTCCGACGCGGAAACATGACGGAAACGCGTCCCTTCCATGGAAAACTAGATCACCATGTTTCCGCAGGGTGGAAACGTGACGGCTATCAGCAACGCAACTTCCCGTTTCCGTCGAGTTTACAAAATACGGAAACACGTTATTCTGTCCTGTGGACAACAACAACTAACTGCAGAGTAAGTTTCATTGATCTTTATTCAGTACTTCCTAGAAATTTTAGGATCGTATTTTTACCCCATGCAAACACTGTAATTTTACTGGAACTGTACTGGGGTACTATCACAGAGCCTGGGTTGCCTGTGGTTGACCACGAATGTTGGGCTCGTGGTCGAAAGGGGGATTATTCACTATGATAAAAGGTATCTAGGGATGGCAAATATATTTTTCAGCTTTAAAGTAACAAAAACATAACGAATTTCGTACTTCAGGTTATTTGGATGAAGCATTAAAGGAAACTGGTACTGAAAAGGCAAACATCAAAAATGAATAAAAACAATGTTACTGCAGTTTCTGTTTTCTAGCTCCCTGACAGTGCAAAATCCTTTGCTTTACGGTTCACAAACTTGTGACTGAATAAATTCATGCCAAGTTTTTATTGGTCAGTAGGATCAAAGTGATAAGGATGTTATTTATATTGAAGACGTCTGATGGGCTTCATAACCATTCCAGTTTCGTAACTATGGATGAGTCACCTGTAATGATCAGTCTTGCTTCTTTTGCTGGTTTTAATCACACGAAATTTTGATATACGGTGTACTGTGCTTTTTCTACTTTTCAGTGTATTGAAGGGTTGGGGGGAGAGGGGTTGGATATGGTACTGGAGTACGACGGCCTTTCAAGCCGTTTGTCCAGATTGATGTGTAACGAAATTAAAGAGCTAAAAAAAACTTATGTCACTGGATGGGAGCACAGTTTGTTTCATTTTTCAAGAATCCACTTCCTCTTTGGCATCTTCAAAAGGCGGTTCATCTTCTTCTTCCTCGTCATCAAAGTCAATATAGTATTCATGGCCGCGAAGAAATATAGAGTTGATTATTTCTTTCTCTCTTTCCATCTGGAACTTGATTTCATTGGGCGTGTCTGGTATTACCCATGCTATGAAGCTAGTGACCGTGAACACAACGAACTGGAACACAAACACAAAAGCGAGGCGGGCGGCGAGTAGATGCCAGTATTGCTTGGAGTAGCTGTATGGATAGGTGCTTTCAAAGTATCCAGGATACCTATTTAAGAGACAATATGTGGACTAAGCACACATAACTGACTAAGAGGAAAAGAAACTCCTTTAATATGCAAGAATAGTTATTTCAGTCAAAGGGGCTAAGACACGCCATCTGTTACCCTTATAAAAAAGCTATAAAAAGTGTTTTCTTACCAAATGAATTAGAAATATAGACACTTTCAGGATGAAATAGATAAATATGAATGTGGAAATCAGGCTGTTACAGATGGGGTTCCAAGCCCGAGGACCAATCGAACACAAGCTGGGATGATTAGCTCAATTGTATCGGGGTTAGGAATGATCCGCGGAAAGTCCTTTTATGATTTGAAAGGAAACAAGTTTTTGTCTTCCTGTGAGGTAACTGATTGCTCAGCTGCTGTTCTTTACAAAGAACAATTGCCATGTTCAAAAACAAGAATATGTTACCTGCAGTAGTCTCTTGTGTAGTTCAAGTTCTCCATGGGATTTTCAGGCTGACTACCACTCTCCCACCTATAGAGAGTTTTCAAGTCGATAACTGCCAAAGAAGAGTTGACGTATCCTTTAAGCGAACCACCCCAACTTGAATGGTGATCACTGGCATACACTACCCTGTAAAGAAGTTTAGGGATGAATCCGGAAGTAAAAGTCAACAGGAAAGCGTTCACCAGCACCGACGCCCTTGTCAATGCCTCAAGGACGCCGTACCACGCTCCTATATCAGCCACGCGAGCAACGTCAGGACGTCGAAAGTAGCAAAGGAACTTGATGGCGTCTAAGCGGATTTCAATGATGGCATTTATAAGTGAAAATAGAGGGCCGAGGGGAAATGCAGCAACGAACATGGTCACAAATCCATAATGAAGTACTGCAAATAAAATTGGATTCAGTATGATCAAAGGCGTTGTTTTCATTACTAGTAATTAGTATCATAATCTAGTAAGACTTACAGTAAACCAATACTGACTAGTAGATAAACGCAATGGCGGCACAACGACGGCGAAAAGGTCACACGGGATGTCAATAAAGAGATTCAGAATTACATCTATGGCAAGCGTAGATGAAATTCAGATTTTATGACGATTTCTCAAAATAGGAAAAAGGAAAAAAGCTGTGCAAACCAATTCTTATGGACGAGACTTGAGTACGACTACTGTTTTTTATTTATTTTAAATGATAAGCAATGAACGACAAGTTCAAAAGGGAAAACTTGGCTTGGTTACGTGAAACAAGTTAACGTTTGCAGCTCTCTAAATCTCAGTCATGAATGCTAGTAACTATTAGGACTAATAATGTGTACTAACCCACTTCTAAGTACTCCCAAAACATATAGTGCTTTTCACATGCAGTCAGATCAAAGTCTTTTTCATACTGAGTAGCATTTTCTGGACTGGTTTTCTTGCGGCGATTTTTAAGCAGCTTAAAGAACCTGTTGAAATGTTACACACAAGTATCAGAAATGAAGCAACCGATTCTACAATTTTTGAGCCTTATGGAAAGTTTTAAAGCAGGAAACTTGGTAGAAACCAGTTGTTAAGTGCTCATGATGTTATTCATGGGTAGGTCCTGTTTTGTTGTTGTGGTGGTGGCTGTTTATTGCCCATTTTCATGAAAAACTTCACGACGGTTTTCAGCCGAAAACGTTTTTTTTTAGTATTTATGTTACAGTTATGTTATGTTTTTATTTTTGTATTCTGAAAAGCACCTTTTACTTTTACTAATTTGTGTTATATATATATATATATATATCTGTACGTAAATTTGTACAAAATAGAGCCACAGCCACATGTTTTTTTACTGAATGTAAAGCATGAGTGAAATCGAAAATATTACAAATTGTACTCCAAAATGTTTTTTACTTCGCAGTAAAATTAAATGGATTTTCCGTACTTACGGCATTGCTAATTCAAAGATGTTGAAGAAAATCTGTTTCCCCACCATTATGATAAAAAGTTGAATGGTAAGTTCCAGAAAGCACCCTTGTTCACTGCAGCCGTCTAGTCGATACTTTCCCAGAATTCTTCTGTATCTTCCAGGCGTGCCCACGATCAGCTCAGACTTAAAGAATGCGATATAAAATATGGCGGAATAGTTATTGACAAACTGGAACAAAGACATCTTCCACGTGAAGCTGTCCTTATAAGCAGACTCCGTTGGCGGGTTTTCCCAATCTGTCAGCCAGGTTGCTAGCTTATTGTAGACCTTAGTCAACAGCATAATTGCAATAAGATTTAGAATGCCCGCTGATACCGTTGTAATCTGACGAGCTTTTTTTTTAATATTGCTGTCACGGTTGCTGCTCAAAACAGCAAACACAGCGGCACGGTATACTATAACGCCAATGACAGCTCCAAGAACCAAGAGAATCATAAATCCAACAACGGCGAAGACGGTGCCGTATCGGTGGTACTTTTTGAGCCTGGATGTCACCGGTTGTACTCTTCCAGTGTTGGGGTTTTTTCTAAACAAGGACAAGTGCTCTTCTGGTAAATTCTTCTTATATTCAGCACGAAGTGGCTCTTCCCCTTTTTCGAGATCCTTTGTGTGCCATTTTAACGCAAGATCTGCTTGGCGTCGTTTCCAGAACTCGAGGAAGAGCGTTGCCCAGATAGACGCCGCAAACGCAAGAAACACAGTCCCATCATTATCAAAGAAATGAGTGACGTAAGCGTAAAGACAGGTGTTAGGTGCCAAATTCCGGAAACTGCACTGTTTGTCACACAGGGGACACATATACCATCGACCTCTATTCTTTTCACTGCAAAGATCATGGACGGGGATGTGCGAATCAGCTGTTGCAATTCCATAGATAAAGACAAGAAAACCCAAAATGGCGAGAGGAACCAACATAGCCGTGTAGAAACCAAGCCAAGAGAAGTAAAGACCTACTTCGTGCCCAAAGTAATCTTTAATAGCTTCATAGGGTTGGTACTTAAAGCTTCTTCCAAAACTTGCCCAGTCTTTCTTCAATCGCAGTCGATCGTTTTCTGGTGCAGGTGCTTTGTCTCCCTCAGTTATATCTGGTCCATCATGTGGTGGAAACCCAGCGATATAGATCCCTTCAAAGAGGAGTTTCTGCAGCCCTACTCCGTCAGGCCCCCTTGCAAAGCGGGCAAAATGAAGCAGTTGCTTTACTAAATAAAATCGATCCATGGTACTGAAAAAGTTCTCCCTGTCCTCGTGATTCACAAACTCTTCAAGGTGGTCCGCCATGAATTGGGCCATGAAGAAACTTGGCCTTTCTTCAATAGAAGCATCGCGCACTGCAAACGGATTCTTTCTTATTAGCTTTTCATACCTGCTGTAGCCGATAAGATCTTCTAGCCAAGTTGAAAAAACTACGTCATTTACTTGGATGGGAACTTTCAGCTTCATCTCCTCAGCGCTGTGTACGAGGACTTCCCATGGGGCATGTATCAGAGTAAAATGGCGTTCTTTTTCCGGCTCCTATAACAACAGATCAATAAAAAGTTAAACGTTGCGCAAACAAGACTATAAGGGCCTCTTCACATGAGCCTGGCTCACTGGAATGGCTCGCTCATCGAGAGGAATTGCGCCTTGGGTTCAACCCAAGTTCATATGAGAAATTTCAGCACGGTTTTCGAGATGAGAAAAGGCCAAAGAACCTGGTGACGAGTTCTGGCGCCAAATTCGAGAAACAAATCAAACATGGAGAAACACAAAAATTATAACTTTCGCGCCTTTAATGGCTTCGGCAACTCTTAAAGCTGCATCACTGCAGTTAAATGGGATGTTTATGATGTGCAAAATACAGCAGGCAGCGCAAGACGATACCATCCGGACCACCAGAATTCATCCCGGTAACCGGGCTGAAGTATTCATATGGCAACCGAGAACGGGAACCGAGCCAACCTGCCCTTTCATATGAACATATCGAAAATTTTACAAAGGGTTTAGGGGTAAAGCGAGATCTCGGAAACCGGGCCAGCCCGGTCAACCGGGCTAATGTCAAGAGGCCCAAAGTGTACCTGGACTTTCAACATCATACTGTAGGTTAAGGCAGAATAATGTTTTTTTTCTAATACTACTTTTAGTTCATCACTTTGTCATAAATTCAGTAACAGCAAAGAACCAGTACCATATCCGTAGTGCTTTTATAAAAAAAAAATGAACATCCTCACCGTAATTTTATGGAGAAGGAACAAAATATCAGCTGTTCGCATTTAATTGTTTTGTTTATATTATCTAAAATGATCGAAGAAAGTTTGCCGCTCAATGACTGGTATTTAAATCTTTGCTGCGAATGCTATTCTGGAAATTAAAAGATTATCAATTTATCAATAATGATTAAGATCTGTAAGTTATTCTTCACTATAAAACAAAAGGCGATGAGTTGATAAGCCAAATTTGCATTAAATTTACAGCACAGGAGGAGTTCCCGGGCTGTTCCAGGCGTTCAGATAGTGGTTTCTTTTCACATCTCTTCGCGCGATCTGAACGCCTGGAACAGATTAGAGGAGTTCCAGGTTTATATAGCTAAGGAAACTCTTAATCAGCACTACATGGGATTCCGGGTCCCATTTTTTCCAATTGGACCCGAATAACAGCTCGGACTCGACTGCTTTTATTCGGGCATGAACTTAAATCGGATCCGAATTGCAGTCAGGGACGATTTATCTCAGGTGGGATCGGAAAGAAGTTGTAGTTGTTGAACAAAAATTTACCAAACAAGCATCACACCTACGTCTTCTATTTCGACAATCTTGCGTTGCAGAATTAACCCAAGCTTATTTTCGAGGAATCTTTCAAAGGAATATCTCCAGCGTTCAAACTTTCTGACCTCTTTGGCCGCCTCCTCATCCAACTCTTTAGTGTCCTTCGGGATTTCGTGAACAAGCACGTAATCTATTCGTTTGCTTTGCGCACCATCAAAATCACTTTGTTCGCTTGGCTCGACCAGCGAAACTGCAGGTACATGCTCGTTCAGCTCTATTTCTATTTGATCAATCTTGTCTAGTTTTGAATAGGATCCTCTTTCCATATTGCCCAGTAACACTTATTGGAATGACATAAAACCGTTACTGGATTCCACTATGATTTTCCACGCGCTGAATGTATCAACAGAATTAAGGTGTAACTGATGGCTCGTGAATTTGTTGCTGCTGAGTACATGATTAATTATTAAAGATGTTTGTCACCAAACTAAACCGGGGTTGGAGTTTTTGTATTAATTAATTTCATGGAGTTAGTCAAAATAAAAAAAGTGTAGATTAAGTCTCTGCCACTTAAAGGCAACGAGAAATAAAAGTGCAGAAGACTTTGAACGAAGATGGCCGTATCTTGTGCGCAAGTTTGTGTTTTTGAACTCATCAAATCTACAGCTGTAGCCGGTTGTCCATATGTGTGAATACAGTTGGCAGCTTTTACCAAGTATTTTTGGAATCTTACCAAAAGGAGTCGCTTTGAAAGTAGACAATTTACCACAATTGAAAGAACCCCAATGACTAAAAAGAAGAAAAGCAAAACAACCCAGAAACAAACCAGAAGTCGTTTAAAGTTTGGTGCGCCCAGTTTTTGTATATTAGCTAATTAACAGTAAAGCTGGAAACTATTACACCGCAGCTGTTATATACACACCTCTTTTTTTAATTGGCTGCGTTCCTACTAAATGACAGTTAATAGCATATTCACAAAAGCAGATTCGTTTTCGCTTGTTCGGGTACAACTGTTATTGCACTGTTCAATTTACCCTGGCTGCCATGTAATATTTAGATGCAGATAAATCTTATCGCATATTAAGCAATAATTTATATCTGTACAGTCTTATTCCCTAACTGTACGACTGGTTGAACGCAAGCTAGAAGATTTGGCATGCACAAGAACGGGGTGTTGAACGAGCTCGTTTTTAAGTACTTCTGCAGGTAAAGCAGTTGGAGGAAATGGCATTTCCATGGCATTAAGTCAAGCTATTCAACTTAATAGAAAATATTAACATGAAATGAAAAGACAAGTAACCAAATTAAATAGTTTCTGAATAATTTCTGGCCTGTGCTTAAAGCGCCCCTACAAGCTTTCAACCCAGGAACCAACAATCGGCTCCTTTTTCAACCTGTAATATAACAATATATAGCCGACTTTAGAAGAGTGATAGCCTGGAAACTAAAGTGCCCTCATATTTGTTGGACTTTTAGGGTTTGTGGGCGAGGGCAGTAACTTCGAATTGAGATGCAAATTGTCGCTTGATACGTATTCCACTAAAATAACTGGGATGAATGAATAGGTTACTTTCTAAAGAAAGGCTGTAACGCGTTCCAAACTAATTTGTGCTATTACATTTTTGGAAAATTCAGAACGAACACTACGAAACGCGAACAAAATGGTATATTTTTGCGAGAAAATATTGGCAATCTTTGTCCGACAAATTGATTTAAACAAGGCAGTATCATGTTTTTCTTCCGAAACAAGTTAAATGTGGGCAAAAAATTAAATATAAATTTTGTGCGGATTTCTAAAACTCCGCTCTTACACAAAATAGAATTTTCTTTATTTTCATAGAATCTTAAATTCAAGATGAAAACGAGAAGAAGGAATTCTTTTATTACTCGGAAGCAATAAATTGCTGAGGACGAATCAATGGTTTCACCCGAAATTTGGAAACAACCCAAAAGTGAAAAGAAAAGTTTCCGAATTTCGTACACCCCAAAGATTTCAAAGTTGTTTCCGAATTTCGGATGCCCCCAAACAGTGGAAAGCCGATGTTTCCGAATTTCGGAAACCCCCCAAGAGAGTGTTTCCGAATTTTGGAAACCCCGCAAAAGCGCAAAGATGTTTCCGAATTTTGAATACTTTGCATACGCCGTGAAGTACTTCTTCAACAAAACACTTGACAATGTGTAACACTTCACCTCACCATACCTCTTCGCCGCGATTCGCCTCGTGTGGTCCCCTTATTCCATTTCATAGGGCTAACGCTCAATGGCATTAGTATAGAGCACTTTACAACGCAGAGTTAAATCTCTCTTACATAATTTAATACTGAACAACATTCATATAAGATGTTTTTCATTTTTCTACGGATGGGTTTGTTCATTTAATTCCTTAATTTAGGCTGGCTCAAAATGATAATAAAAGAGTGAGATTTTTACGCAATTGTGGTATTTGAAATCATGAAGCTCGTGAAACTGACGGAAACCAAATTTTCGTCTGATAAAATGCCTGACTTTACTCGGATTGGAAAAATTCTTCAGTGCATTGTGGTAATCTTGCACAGAGTTTCTCTAAATTGTAAAGCCACAAATTAGTTTGGAACGCGTTCTGTGGGGTTGTGTCGGTGGGTGAGTGAAACAAATATTCGTGAAAACGATCTATTGGTTGACAAGGTAGATTGGCCACACTGTAGGGGGACAGACCAAAGCTGACCGCTACCCCCTCGTCAGAGGGAATCTAGTAATTGTGAGTGTTGTGTGCGATAATATAGCTACAACCTGCGGTTCCACAATGCCCTGTTTCGCTCTGACGAAGAGATAGCGTTCGAATCGTCAGCTTCTCTATCTCCTCTTGTTGGCCAATTGCAATTTTAAAAAAAATTCAAATTTGAAATCAGAGAACAGTGTCGGTACAACAGACATCACGATTGATTTCACCTCTTCCCTCATTTCCTCGTTAGGTAAAATAAAGTGTATGGCGTCGTTAATTCGCTGCAGCACATTTTCATTTTAGAGCGCTCAGTCATCAAACTGTAAGCAACAAGAAGCTAGCCACTGGCATTTACTTTTAATTAAGCTTTCATATTTGGCTTACTGTACAACAACTTCGCGCTAACCCAGCCTTGTGGGACTGAGATATTGGGGGCGGAGGCCAACAAATATAGAAATCGAAAGCCAGTACATAAGGCAATTACTTAATTCAAAAGAATACGAAACATTTATTCTGTATTATTGTAGTCATACAGCCTGGTTATAAAAACCTTATAAACACCACCTTAAGCCTCCACTGAAAACATTATTTACTTAAGAAAAATTAATTGTTTTGCAAAGAGAACCTAAGTTACAGTATCCCAATAATACAAGAAGACATATTTCATTACAATGTTTTGTTGATCCGCAGGACAGTACAATGTATATCATAAGCAGCTTCAGTAAAAAAGATTCTGTGATAACGTTTTTTCACTCAGTAAAAAACTAGGCAAAAATATTAACTTTAAATGGTGTGATCGATTCGGTGCATGCCTTTTGGTCTAAAATGAACATTTCAATGTTTCATTACTGTCCTCGTTAGATTTCAAAACAAACAAAGAAATTAACAAAAAAACATTCAAATAAGGCATTTTTGGGTTATCCCAAACATTTTTTGTTTCTTTCTTCCATTCACCCCCTTATTGGTTTTTTTTTTTTTTTTGTTTTTTTTTTCTTTAATATGAAACAATTCTATCTTCTCCGCGTACAAATTAAATTTAGTCACATTTACACAAGAAAGGTTATTCGCTTAACCGGCCTCACTTTGGACGTGAGGGATATTGGAACTCGGAAATTTCCATTGCACTAGATCAATATCGATATGTTAAGGAAGTCATACTCTTTTCCCGAAGGCTCTCGTGTATTATTCATGCATGATAAACTCAATATGACTTCCTTTTTCGATATTTCTCCAGACCTTGGAGACTAGTATGGATGTTAATATATCTGTTAAAACTGGTCAATTGAAATAGCAATGCACTAATACAGCTTCTAATTTTGAAATTCTATTGTTCCAGTATAAAAAGTGTACCTTGAAGTTCATACTGAACGTTTCAATTTTGCTCTTGAGCAACTGAGCACGACAAATACATTACTGAAGTCCTTGCGTTATATGCATAAATTACTCATTGAACAATTCATTTGCTCTGATGTATACGTGAAATTTGTTATCGTTAACGAAACAAGTTGAAATTAACATGAGCGAATTCCTCACTTGTTTTTCTGGATTTTAACATTAAAATGTCACGTTTTGTCTGACTTCTACTGAAATAACAAAAATGACAAAAGTGAGACAAATATTGCAATTTCGGTTAAGTTCACACTATACTGGATAGCTATTACGCCGACACGAACATCATAACCCCGGATAGGGCTTCTGTTTACACGAAGGAAAGGTAAATTCGGCACCTTTTCTGTAATGGAGGGAGCCTGCCCCGCACCGATCACAAAAGTGGAGCGTCATATATATCGGATGGGTTCTGTGCCATATTTTGGTGCAGTGTGAAAAGGGATTCGGATAGTAGCGGAAGTGAATAAGTAGAAGCAAGGACTGGTATCCTCTGAGACGCAAGTTAATATTCAAGTGTGAGGGCTGGGATCTAGTGCACCAGACCCCCTCGGCGAAATGCTCTGTTATGATGTTGGATGAGTGTGAACAACTTTTTCCAGTCCCTGGTCGTTTCTGTTCGTGCTATATACCGGACAGCTTTTCGTGTCGACAAGAAAAGCTATCAGGTAAAAGGTAGACATCCTGTCTCTCGGACGTCCGTACGCTTCGTTATTGACCATCAGTAAGAATGAGGAGAAAAGTTAAGCATCGTTAGTTAAGTGATATCAGGGTCACTACAGCATGTCGTCACCTCTTTGATTGTAATGATCGTTGTAGTCATTGCTGTATTCCTTCTTGAATGTTTGTTTGGTAAGATGCTTCTCACGCTTTTCCTTTAACTCTAGGTTTTTAGGGACATCTGGGACAAGCCACGCAATGAAACTGGTGATGACGTAAACTGTAAACTGAAACACGAACACGAAAGCGAGGCGACCTGCGATCACTTGCCAGTACTGTTTGTTCTGCTTGTACGGAGGAAAGCTTTCAAAGTAACCAGAGTACCTGAAATGCAACAAAAGCGATGGAATTTGAATCAGTTTCTGATAAGGTGAAAAAACGAGGAAGTAGAACGCAAGAATGAACGGGATAACAAGAAAACTTTTTCCCCTAGTAGCCAAAAAGTATGTATAATCTGAAAATAGCTACCTTATTTTGTTGGCCCCTTTCCCTCGCCCCAACCCCTGGCCTCTCGTTTCTCTCCTCTGGCCTCTCGACCCTCCCCATCACAATTACTCGCTCCCCAAGAGGACGACACTAAGTGTATAACCTGGAATGCATGATCCAAATCATATGAAATGATCACTAAATTACACGCATCGCTTACATAATATCAATTTACCTATCTATTCATATATTTATTATGTTTTATAAAAAATATTATCCGTAATTGAAACTCTTCGGTTTAGTAGCATATTTACCTGCAGAATGGAATGGTTATGTTAGAGTTATCGTAGGGCGACCCTAGCAATTTTAAATTTTCCAAGGGATCATCTGGTTTTGTCCCTGGCTCCTGTTGTTCGATATAGGCAGTAGTAATAAGCGCCAGGCTGTTGTTTATGTAACCTTGGAGCGTTCCACCACCAGGCTCATCGTGGTCTGGGGCGTACTTCATCTTGTATATAAGCTTAGGGATGTACTCGGAGGTAAAGGCTAGAATAAAGGCATTCACTAGAACTGATAATTTTGTTACTCCTTCAAGGATGCGATACCACGCTCCAATGTCTTCAGCGCGAGTACTGTCTGGTCTCCTGAACTGGCACACAAAGTTGATAGCATCCACACGAACTTCAACTATGGAGTTTATAAGGGCGAACAGAGGGCCCAAGGGAAAAGCGGCCACGAACATCGTGACAAATCCATACTGCAAAACTGTTTAACAAAATGTGAAATAACAATCATAAGGGAAATTTTTAATGAACGTAACTATTTTAAATCTAGGAGCCGTATAAACAATAGTCATGATACTGAACATGACAATGACGCAGAATAAATAACCGACTTATCCCATGTTTTATTTTCGCTGCATTCCTTTTGGATTGGTATTGCGTTATATATCAACTTAACATTTATTTTGCGTCGAGGAACTGAAAACCACCAGGGGACTGTTTCACGAAAGGCGGGAAAACTTTTCGGGCCCGAAGGCAAATTTTAAAAGTCAAAACCTGCTGAATATTAGCGGAGTTCCTAGCGCTCACACACTAATTTTCAAGGAGTTCTACCTCCTCTAGTGGGGCTAATTTAACTCCTTACAGTAGGATTATTTTTAGGGAGTTATTTTAACTCCAAAAAGGAGTTTAAATAACTCTTTTTCAGGAGTAAAAGTGACCCCAGATATTGACGAGTTAAAATAACCCCCAAAAAAGAGTTATCCTGTACCTTAAATTTTCACTCCACTTTCAGAGTTAAATTAAAAACAACCCATGTAAGGAGTAAAAATAACCCCATTTCGGAGTTATTTTCTTTTTCAGGAGTAAAAATGACCCCAAATTCGGAGTTCAATTAGGAGTTAAAGTAACCCCCAAAAAGGGGTTATCCTGTACCTAAAATTTTTACTCCATTTTTGGAGTTATAATAACTTCCTAAAAATTACGGTGCAAATCAGTCAATTAGTAACGCACAACAACTTTCCGGGTTCGAACAGTTACTGGGATCGTCTTCGAGAAACAGGCCCCAGGCCTCTATCTTTCCCTTCTGTCATACCGTTTTACTATAGTCTTTAAGGACTGTTAGGTGCAGCCATTGCATTGCAACAGATTTAAAATTGTTTCTTGATTGCCGATTATTGTTAATGACTAATTATCAAGGCTGAGCATTAGCGTTGAGCTAACTTACCAACTTCAAGATATTCCCAAAACATGCAGTGGTCACCAGGTGGACTCAAGTCAAAATCGCGTTGGTATTGTGGAAGGCCTTCCTTTACCTCTTTTCGGCTTTTAAACCAAAACATGATAGATCTACAGAAAATAAAAATTTAAATTTTACCATTGTTTAAGTCTTGAAATGAAAAAACAAACAAAAAAAGAACACATCTTGGGCGAAGGGTACTTTTTTGCTAGCTGTACTATAACTGCAAGACATTGAGTAACTTCAAATAGGAAATACTGGAGTCACGAAAGCAGTTAAGTATTTGCTACAATTTTGCTTTTATGGTCATTGTTCACTTTGAAAAGTACACTACGTAATATGACGCCTGTCTTATAATGGCTCTTTCCTAAGAACTCTAAATTAATAATCTTAAAAAAAAAAAAAAAACATTTGTTAGCCCACTTACGGGATGGCTACTTCAGTGATATTTCCTATGACCTGCTGACCAACCATAATGATAAGGAGCTGAACACAAAGCTCAAGGAAGCATCCTTGCTCACTACAGCTATCCAGACGATAGCTTCCAGCAACGCGTTTGTATCTGCTTGGGGTCCCAACTACCATTCCAGATTTAAAAAAGGCGATGTAGAAAATGGATGCGTACGTGTTGACAAACTGGAACAAGTACATCTTCCAGGTGAAGCTGTCTTGGTAGTCGGTACGAGTTGGCGGATTCTCCCAGTCAGTCAGCCACACAGCCAGTTTGCTGTACACGAACTTCAGGAGATTGATTGCAACAAGATTGAGAAGAGCTGCTGTTGCCGAAGTGATGATCTTTGCACGCGTCTGAACACTCTTATCGTGGTTTCCACTCAGAGAGGTAAACACTGCAGCACGGTAAACAACGACACCAGCGACCGCTGCGATGACAAGGAGGATCATAAAGATGATGATGCTAAACACTCCAGCAAAACGACTATAAAGTTGAGCTTTTGGAACGTATGGTTCCATCTTGCCAGTGATTTCATTCTTCTTAAGGGTTGTTACTGTAGCTGAGTATTCGGGACGCAAAGGCTCTTCTTCCTCCTCGAAGTCATCAGTGTGCCACTCCTGAGCTAATGAGGCTTGGCGACGCTTCCAAAACTCAAGGAACAGTGTTGCCCAAACTGAGGCAATCAGGGCAAGTCCAACAGTCCAGTCGTTGTCAAAGAAATGTGTTATCCTTGCGTAAAGGCACGTACTTGAAGCTAGATCCCAGTAACTACACTGTTTATCACATAATGGACACATGATCCACTTTCCCTTGTTCTTGTCGTCACAAACATCTTTAACTGGAATATGGCTGGCAGACGATCCGATTCCGTAAAGGAATACGACAAAGCCAATGATGGCGAGGGGTACCAGCATGGCCGTGTAAAACCCAAGCCAAGCAAAATACAAGGCTATCTCACTTCCAAAGTAATCCTTGATTTCACCGTATGGCTGAAATTTGAACCATCTTCCAAACCTGGCCCAGTCACGCTTCAGCCGCTGCCGATCATTGGTCGGCTGCTCCTCGGGTTCCAGATCAATAGGACCAGAATGAAGTGGATATCCCGCTACGTAGGCGCCTTCATAGATCATCTTCCTTAGTCCAACGCCATGAGACCCCTCAGCGAACCGAGCGTTGTAACAAATCTGTTGCACGATGTAGATTCGATCAACATCGTCAAACAACTCGTCTTTGTTTTGATAGTTCAAAAACTTAGTTAGCTTTGCTTCCTTAAAGTTAGCCATAAAGAAGTTTCCTTTTTCTTCGAAGGTGGAGTCATGGACTACAAGAGGGTTTCGTCTTCTTAATGACTGCATCCTCTCATTTCCAATCCTCTCCTCCACCCAAGATTTGAATACAATATCGTTTTCTTGGAAAGGAAGTTTCAGACGCATTGCTTCCGCTCTCTTACCCAGGACTTCCCACGGGGCGTGAAGAAGTACAAAATGGCGTTTAACTTTGGGATCCTGGATAAAGGAAACGATTGAAAAAAAAATAAGACAAAAATTAACATAAAATTCAAAGCAAAAACTCTCATTCGTTTTCGGTAGTATTATGAGTGGATTGAGAATTTGAGTGAGTCAAAGATGGCTACCCTGGCCCATTGCGCTTTTATCTTCCGACTTAATCATTTACCGTAACCTCTTAGACTGATCATCATCTAATTTAAAATATCAATGAAAAATCAAATAAAATGGTCATATCAAAACTGGAAAAAAAAAACAGACTTCTGGACAAATTCTCCCCATTAGTATCATAGAATTTGTATTGAGAATGCCGCGAAAAGTATTTAATAACTTGCCTGTCATTATAAGAACTAAGATTGTAACATCAACAAAATGCTTAATAATATTATTTTTATTCTGTTCTTGCTTTTTTTTTTTTGTTTTTTGACTAGTAAGCCATCCAACTGTTTTATTAGTATTACCATTAACCATGATGCAGATGATGACAATGATGCTGATGATAAAGTACATCATCATTCAATAAATGTGGATAAAATGTCAGACAGCTCTGTTTAGGAAGGGTTCTTTCTCACATGAGCCAATAGTGGAAGGGATTGAGAATTGACATGAAATCTTCTGGAAACACTAGAAACGTCGATGCTATGGCAATCTGTGTAAATGCCGTGGCATGAAATGGTAAAATACGACTCAAAAGGATTAGAATAGAAGGGTTCAGTAGCGGATCATTCAATAACTGCAGTGTTCGAACTTTGGACTCGCAAGATTAACGCACGAGGGCGTCAGTAATATGTATGTTTATGAGGCTGAACCAAAATCAATTTTGCAAATCTTTGCCATAAAAAAATGTTGAAATCTCAATCGCTTTGCAAAGGGTTTGTTGGTGCTTGTTAACATAATTACTGACATAATGGAAGGAATAAGAAACGGTTAGTTGAAATTCGCTTGCAAATAACAGCATAGCGCCTGGCAGAGGTCAATGTGAGATTTAAATAGTTCGAGCCGATGCCCAAAAAATTTTAACCCAAGCCAGCGGTGTGTCCGGTTAGTTTTGAATATAGGAAGGACCGAATAGTGCAACAAATTCGCAACCAATAACAAAGCTAGGGAGTAATAGCTTGGCATACACTGAACTCAGTACAAAATTATTGCATATTCTCTAACGATCACATACTTTATCCTGAAGTGTCGACACATACCTTTGACGAAATTAATTCATCGTATTCTATTGATAAACCTTCCTTTCTTAAGTTGTCCTCAAAGACTTGTCGCTGAGTTTCTAGTCTTTTTTGTTCAGTGTCATCAGAGTCGCTTTCTGTGTTTGTTTCGTACACTAAAACATAGTCGATACGCTTCTTTGGTTCCATACCGTCGCTAAAGTAAATACCCTTTGGCTCGTTTTTTAGCTCCAACTCAATACCATCTTCATCTTGGCTTAATCTAGAGTACTTGTTAGAACCTATATTCATCGCGCGAAGCCCTGCCCAAGTTCAGCGAGAGTTATCAGTTGGATGGAAAAATCTGAGCAAAACACTAAAATGGGCGTAAGTATTTGCATAATTCTTAGCTTGTTTCTGGCTCAGTGGTTTTCAAAGAATAGACAAAATGGTTTTATTTTTAGTATACGAGGCTTTATAAGAGAGCTTTGAAGTCCATTAAAAAGTTATTCCAACGAATGAAATCTACACCTCGGACTTAACGCCAAGGAAGGATTGATTTCTTTAAATTCACACCTAAACCTAACGATTTTGTCGCCCACTGGTTTGTTTTGTTTCATGTTTAGGAACTGCTTGTTATATTTGAAAAGCGTCTGTCTAGAAATAAAAGATAGTGCGGTTTGCCTAAGACATTGTTTAAGTGTTGAAAACTTGAAATTATATGAAGCAACGTGATTTTCATGTTGGAGTTCTAGGACCAAGTGAACCACGACTATTGAGAATGGACATTTATTCTGACTTTTTGGTTCTGTGAAGAAGAATTGAACAATCATATCTGTACAGAAAAAACAACAACAACAAAAATATGTATATCTGCAAAAAGGTTTATCCGGTTGCACGGCGCTACGCATGCGTAATACATGTAGCAACGCTATTTTCACTGTACCGATTAGGTACAGTCCCTGGTACAGTGAAATAGATATCCAAAGCCATACTATGAGTAGTACCTCACCTAATTTGTTGTTTTGGAAAAAAATAACCTGGCAAAAATTCAACCAATCATATTTTTGTTCAACACACATGCAATATCGGTTTAAACGAATATGGACAGACCAAAAGACGAATTTGCGTCAACAAAAACGTTAAACTATTTTGTTACAAAGTATTGACAACAAACAAATTTTTGTTATCCACACGAAAATCAAAATATCTAGCTTATTTGTCTGCAATGAATACTTATCCATTTTACAGACTGAAGTTACGACGCTAATGAAAATTCACTTTCTAGTCTGAATGAAGGGCAAAAGGAGGAGTGGTTAAAAGTATATCATTCCAGCATAAGTTATAAGTATGGAGTCGTGATGATCTTTCGCCTTTTTTGTTTTAATTACAGAAATTTGTGCTTATAGTTTAAACCAAGGAGAATCCGTTGTCTCTACATAATTATGTTCTTGAGAATTACATATTGGTGAAAACATATTGGTGTAAACAGTTGTCAATTTAAATCAATTAGCCCGAAGAGTGGTAAAAAATTTGAATAAAAGAGCGAGAATGAAGCTAGAAGTTAGAAGTCACAAAACCAAATAGCGTAAGCAAGTACTACATGTATGTGTGTAGTGTTTATTAATAAGTGTTTTATTCATTCCTTGCTGTTGTTGTTTCCTTTTATTAAGAAACTGTTTTCCTTTCGTAGGACAGTATTTCTGAGTTAATTTTCCATCAGCACTATTTATTAAAATGTATATATTGTATACTTGCTGTAAATATGTAAATCAGTAAAGTTGTTATAAATAATTTGTATTTTACAAAGATACATTATAGATTGAAATGGGTATATGCATGGACGTTTTGATGTGGTTAATATCATAAATAGAGTGGTTAATCTTTTGATCAAGCCATATTGAAACTTTAAATCTCTCTTATATTAATTTTGCTTTCGTTTACTTCTATTTGTCTTCAAAAACTGGTTAGGGGTCTCAACAGGATAGTAGTGTTTAACCTCAGAAAAATACGCGTCTTGATAAATTTAAAAAGGAGCATTAGGAAATCATATTTTGGCAATAATTTTGTCGCATGTAAAGGTGTGTATATATTAATAGACATTTTTGGCAAAAAAATTTTCATTATATTGGATTAACGGTTTAGATCAAACAGCTCTCTCACAACTTTGTTTTAACGATTAGTACACGTCCATCGGTCAAAAAACAACTAGCAATTGAATATAAAAATAATTCAAGTTTTATAAAAACAATTCTGCCAACTGATCATGAGGTAAGGTATTTTTCTTTAGCTTGTGAAACTTCTCGCTCGATTAAGTAATCAATATTGTGACTCACTTTATCATAATAATCGTGAAGCTTCAAGAATTCAGGATTTAAAGGAACCGTGAACTCTCTGGAAAAGTTACTATTAACAAAAATTCGATCGATCGCTTGATCTACGAGCGATGAATGTCAGTAACGATCTCGATTTTTTTGGATCCAAAGAGTCACGCTTGAATTAACCAATGAATTGTCAAAAAAAAAAACAATGAAAAATTCAATTGACACCCCTGAAGCCTGTTTATTTTATTGTTAACTTTGCTCCTTTCTTGCATAACTACAAAATGCTGGAGAGGCACATAAGTCAGCTGCACCAAAGGAATTTCCAGACGAGCCTAAATCGATTACACTCTATAACTGTGACAGTCTTCGGGTTGTGCTTACCTTAGAGCAAGTGCGCTCCACACGTTCCACCAGTAAACCAGCTTTGTCAAGGCTAGTTTCAAACACTTTCCTCATTTCTTCAAGCTTTTCTGACTTAGCCCTGGATTCTTCATCTTCATCCTCTTTTTCTTGGCAGCGCTCGTACACAAGGACATAATCAATTTTCTTCTTCGATCCACTGCGTTCAAAGTACAATCCAACGGCCTCCTGGCCGCCGCCTCTAGGCTTAATCGACGGCTCGACCATTTCAAGAGTGACATCTTCATCCTCCGGAGTCTTTGTATACGAAACTGGCTTCGCCATGTCAGGACGTCTCGCTTTTTGACCCTATTGCTGTAGGTTGAGTAAAGCGATTTCGCTTGTAACTAGAGCGAGGGTGTGACAGATAACGATAAATATTTGCATGATAATAGAACTAACCTGATTTGAGTTGCAAATTCGCCAATATCTGCGTAGTATTTAACCAAGGTCTACTGAGGTAACAGTGCCAAAGAACTATTGCACTGTTATGCTGGGAGAATATATCAAATCAAAACAGAAGAATTAAATGGTACATGTATCAAACATTTGTTCTTTACACTTCGCAAAATAGTTCTGGATACTTCTTGCCTTATAAATATTCAAATTTAACCGTTAGTAAACAAAAGCTGGTATTTTCTATTCTGAAGGAAGTCTGGACGTTCTCGAATTTACTCATTAACCGCAGAGGCCAATCACTACGTAAATGTTGGCTAGGGAACTAAAAGAGAAATGCAAGAAAAAATGCTAATTTTACGGGGGTGGAATAACAATTCGTTTTTCCAATACGCTGCTTTGACTTTGGACGGAAAAACAAATGCTATTCTTCTCTCCTGTTTATTTGCATACCGTTTACATCGTTTACATCAAAAGAATGAAGACATGTGTTCTCAATGTTCCAAACGTAGCCAGCTGTGTTTAGCAGACGTCCGTGGGGGAGAAATTAATTCTTGACGAACGAACCCCAAAGGACGTCTGCGGGGAGGCTACGTGATAAAGTGCACTAATTAAAAATCATTGCTTGGCTGAGTATCGCTACAGTATAAATTCAGAATAAAGAGACCCATAAATTTGTCCTATAACAATATCATCGTGTCACCCGCCATTTTCTAGCAAGCACAATTCTAATGAACGCTGCGACCAAAACTCAGAGGCGCGCGCAGAGACGGCGCAGGTACAAGTGAAACTGTTTTATAGTTTAGGGTTGGAGTTCCAGCCACGGAATATTTAGTCGCACCTGCAATTAACCCACCGTTTTTCTGTTATTGTTTTGACTATGGACTAATTTATGCAAGAGGCGTCTTTACTACTAACAGCTACTAGACAAATAACTAATTTGTCTAAGGTACAAATTCCAGAGAGAAGAGCCAGTTTACGGGATGGTTTCGAGAAAAGGACTTATTAATAATTACTTCATCGAGAGCCTGAATGCAGAGAGATTGAGGACTACTTTTGTGGAACAGTTGGTTCACAAAGCGTGATAATATTGCTCGTTTTCAGTGTCACGCCATTCAAAATAGATTAAAATAAGACTCAAAACCATTCGACAGATAAAGTCTAGAATCTTGGAAATGAAAGGAGGTAAATATACAAAGACCCTTGCCAAGATTTGGGTCGAAGGAATAACTCGTATACGAGATATCCGAAGAAATGTTTTACCCAAATTTATAGAGCTTTGTATGGAGAGGTCAGCACTCGTTAACATCCGTCGAAAGGCCTCTTATCTTCGGTCGGATTTCGTAAACGTATGACGTCACGCTCGCCTCGTGGTTCCTCCTGTGACTCATGTAAGCTTGGCTTCGATCGTCCACTCAGATTTTTCTGATGATCTGATGTTTGTTTCGAGGTCTTGTCTTGCTTTTTCGATCATCCCTCGATTGATTCAACCAAGAAGATGCCACTGCATCTGTTTGGAAAGGATGTTTTAATGTTTCGCCTCGATCAAGCCTCTTAACGCATCAACAAGGTCCTTTCAGCGGATGTTACTGAGTAACATCCCTTGAATGGCGGCGGATTAAATGGCATTCATGAAGAATTACACGAACAAGCAAATAAAACTCAAACGAACCGCTGCCCCATTTAACAACTTTTTCAAATATTGGCGGGAATATAAAAAATAGAGAATCATCCATGTGTGTAATGTCTATAATGAATGCTTGCAGCAACAACATTTTTTATTTGTACCCAGCTGTACCCTACATTGATTTACATGATACGAAAAAAATTGATAAATATATAGAGAGAGTACAGGCTGCCCATAATAACCATTGAGGGCTAAAAAGATAGGGCAGCCTCACTTAGGTTATTAATAAATGATTATATTAAAGGGTCAGGTACCGCACACCACGCACAGCTACACAAAACATTCACACAAAAAAAAAAACGAGCAGAAAAAGAAAGACAGCTAAAGAAAGCTAACAGTATTAAACGACGGAAAGCCATTCTTGCACTAAGTTGTACGTCTGATAATTTATATTCTGTTTCATCCACTGAAGAAGCACAAAGCTAATCGAAAATTTTGAGGCTCGAAATACCGTAAAATTTTCCCTCTACAAGGACCACCAGGCAAGCAAAGGCTTTGGAGGCACAGGTGAGTAGTAGCTATATTATACACTGGCGGATCCAGACCTTCAGATAAGGGGAGGGGGGAGGGGCACCTGGTCATCCAGACCCTGAGATAAGGGGGGGAGGGCGGTCTCCAAAAATATTTTTTCAGCCCTTTGGGCGTGGCCTCAGTTTGGTCTAAAAATAAGATGGGGGCCTGGGCTTCCCAGCTCTTCCCGTAGATCTGCCACTGTTATATACAAAGTGGGCCATTGACCATAGCCCTACTCCAATTTCCCAAAATGTCATTTGCTAGGTTCGTTGGAACTAGCAAATCTCTTTGAGATCTTAACAGTGTCCATAGAATCAGCAATCAACAGTTGGCCGGGTATGCATAAGTAGGCAGTTGTTCAAACAAAGGCTAAAACAATCCTTCTTCAAGGTACTTCTTGAGTCGTTGGAGGGTAGAAAACGTGCGCCCTGGATGCTACAATGACCAATTTTGGGTTGAGAAACATAGCTGCAGTGGTGGTAGGGAAGGGGGGTGGAGGCAAGCCCCCCCCCCCCCCTGCTATTTACATTAAAGGCAATTCCCTTTCAAGCAAACAGCAATGACTGTGCATGGCTGAGTTTGTCTGCATGGTCAGCATATTTTGCATAGTATTGCCACAATTTGTAATAGCAATGACTATAATATTTTACAGTGAAACTTCTATTAAGCGCACCCCCAATTAAGCGGACACCCTCTCTTAAGCGGACACTAAGCCGGGTCCCAAAATGGACGTCTGATATTTCCCTTTATAACAAACCCCTATTCAGCGGACACCTCTATTAAGCACACGCGGACACTAAAATAAGTTGTATTTGGCTACTTTCTATTGTTAAAAACCTCTATTAAGCAGACACTGAACTGAATTGACAATAGTATTATTGGATTACGCCCTTTTCTTAGAACAGGGTGCCAATTTGGAGTCCCGGGCGGCACATACCCACCCAAAACTACCCAAGGGCCCCCCCGCTGGTCAAGCCTATCCCCCAAGAATCCATTAATGAATTTGTTATTCAAAAGTTGAATCCGTTGCTATTTAGATTGATCCCTGCATTCTTGCATGTGTAATGAGCCGTGAATTCACACGCAAGGCAGTTATCAAATTTCTACCAGCTCTGTTTTCCTGAATCTGATGTAAATGTCTTCTAAGAAACTTAATCCATTCAAAGATTTTCAATCTGACCAAACACAGAGAAGTTCTCGTAAAATATTCACTGCTCATTATGCAAGCAGAAATGCCACATTGAATTGGACACCAGTTACGGGAACGACTAATGGATTCATTTTTCAAATAATCAATTAATTAATAGATCCTTGGGGGGTACGCTTGACCTGCTATGACTGTAACCAACACCCCCTATAAGCGTACATGCACCTCTTACTAACAGACACTAATCTGGATTCACAGCAATTAATTTCTGTTAAAAATCTGCATTAATCCAAACTACCAGTATTGTAAATGAAGAGTCTTTTCTTGGTAGGAAACATCCACATAGATCGGTCAAATCAGACCTAAAATTCTTTGCAGAATAGTTGCCCACATGATAGATCATAGCTATAGCAAATACTCCTCTCTCTATGGCAGTGGCAGATCTAGGGGAGGTACCCGGGGGGCCTGGGCCCCCCTTATTTTAAGACCAAACTGGTCTAAAAATCTCAGGGGTCTGGATGACCCCCCCCCCCCCCCCCCCAACCTGAAGGTCTGGATCCGCCACTGTATGGGGCACTTTGGTTGAACAGATTCCTTTGACAAGCAGTATAATTCCGGAGTAATTTGGTCAACACTTTGATGGGAGAAAGGAGGATCGAGAGCGCACCAAAAATCGATCCACCAGTCAAATTACATGGTCAATAATGCAGAAGAAAACTGAAGGGAAGTTTAATGATGATCAAACAAGGAAAAACAATCTCACTGTTGAATAATTACTTTTCCATGTTTGCTTTTGCTTCATGAAATTAAATAGCATCTGCTCTACTTGATCGAATGACAGAGCATTTTCTTTTTTTCTATAATGACATGCCTTTACTGTGAAAGAAGTTGAAGGAGCAATTACAGCAGAAGAGGCTTTAAGGTACACTTATAAACTAATATTCAAGCAAGACCTCAAAGAAAACAGGGAGTGAGATTAGTTACAGAGAGGGAAGGGCTAATGCAGATGGGAAGATACCATTTCCAAATTCTTTGGACCCTCCCCTTTCAGTTTTTACAGGACATATTTTGGACGAAACAACAAGAAGCCAAGTCAAAACTCTGAGGGATTACTTAAGTTGAATTATAATATTGATTCCACCATTCATTCATTGATGTACTGTTAAAGAAACATATTAAAAAAATTCTTGAAGAAACCCATTGACCTGATAGGCAACCCTTCCCAAGAAATAGCTTGCAAATATCATGTAGATGAAGACTTCATGGTATCAATGGCTTCGAACCAAAACGCACAGTTTAAACACATTTTCATTGCAACCTTAATTTAAGCATAAAATAAGTAAGCCTAAATAAATAAATAAATCTGACAAAATTTATGTAAACATGGCTTCAGTGAGTGTCTACAGGTCCTATGCTAAGTGTGTCCTTGATACCAAGACTTTGATCCTCCCCAACCAGGACAATGGGTGACTGTCTGTGCCTCCCACTGAGCTCTGCAACTATCAACAACAACAACAACAAAACTTTATTAATAAACAAATAAACTTAAAGAAGTATTGCCCACAGCTACAACCAGTTGCAAAAATGTTGATACACTCCCAAGAAAAAACGACCTTTCTTGCTTCAAATCGCTCCTGGTCACAGGTCTTTAAAAATTAATATAATAATGACCTCCCTTCTCCCTCCCATTCAAAGTTGTTCCTCCAAGTTTTGAGTATGGTCTTGTATTGCTAGCAACTTTGATAAGGGGTGGAGGGGGGGATCACATGCACAAGATCCTGGGCAGACCATTTATGCCAAAATACGGTACAGTGTCTCAAGTACTTTTGTAACTGGTTGCAGCAAGGCTATTCGAGGCGGCACAATGCATGCAAAATATAAAAATAGAGACTAAGGCTATTAACATTATCATTCTCAGCAGAGGCCCGATTCAGCTCAGTGGCTAGGGCAAATTAAGAACAAGGTACTTGCCAGTCAAAGCCTCTAGTGAACACTGCTGCTTACTGAAGGGGTTGTGTCAAAACGACCCCCTCCCTACCCCACTAATTTTGGCCCCCAGGTCTGATCCACCCACCCACTGTTACGGCAGTCTCTTGGCTATCCAGCTAAACCGACCAAGACAGCAAGCCCCCTACCATTTTGGACACTGGACTGGCCTGACGCTGGGCTGTGCCTGGCGCCAGGCAAAAACCTAGTGACCAGTCATTTTAACGAAATCAGACAGAAATATTATCAAATAATATTATTATTACAGCCTCATATTTTGGGCATTCTCTTGACCTTATAATTATGGTGAAATGACATAACTTTGGAATAATAAATAACAATATTGATCCTTCTCCTCAAGAGTGAAATATAAGTATGGCGATTTTTACACTGTACATGTATTCAATAAGGAAAGTGATAATGTATAATTGTCACCTACATAGCCTGGTGATCTGGGGCCATTCAAAGGATGTTATTCAGTAACATCCACTGAAAGGGTTTTGCTAAAAGCAGGCCCGCGGCCCAGAGGCCCACGGCCCACGGCCCGCGACGGCTCAGCGGCCTGGCGGCCCGAAGGCCCAGCGGCCCGCGGCCCACGGCCCGCGACGGCCCCGCGGCCCGGAGGCCCGGCCCGGATTTTCCACAGTTTTTTGTCCAGCAGTAAATCCACGCGCATGCACAGATCTGCATCGGGTTTGGGCTTGCAAAATGGACGACGGTGAGTTTGAATTCGGTTATCATTTTAATAATCATTTCAATCCTTTTCGATCCTTTCTTTCCTTGCATGTTGCTAAGTGAAAAACGTTGTCATTCTCTGTTTATTCGTCTCTTTACAGAACCCGATAGAGAAGAAGATCATTCTTAAGCGATGTAAGTTATTTTCAAACCACAGTTTGAGATTGGAAATTTCTTAAGCTAAATAATGAGATATGTGAACTGCGAATTGTCCCTGAGTTGCGTTTGTCAGTTTATCAGGCAATTACATTCACACTTTGTAATCAGATGATCTTACGGTAATTCTGTGCAATGGCAGGCAACAGTTTGGAAAGGTTTGGTAAAAATGGTGCAAATTTAAGAAGTGCCCAGCCTCGAATAAGGGCCCACCGCCCTTGAGGACAAAAAACTTAACAAGCGCCCACGGCGCTTACCGTATTCCGGAAAGCAGAACAAGCTCTCCTTTTGGGGTAGGGTTCCTGTAAAGACTGACATGTCTCTGTATAGAAAAAGATTCGCAGTTCACATATGTTATTACTTATGATATTTTCACTTTCAAAGTATGGTTTGAAAATAACTTACATCGTTCGATAATGAAAGTCCTCTATTGTGCTATCGATTTCTGTAAAGAGACGAATGAACAGAGAATGAAAACGTTCTAATCTGAACAACAAACAGAAACAAGAATTCAAATGATTAAAATGGTAAACAAATTCAAACTCACCGTCGTCCATTTTGCAAGCCCAAACCTGATGCAGATCTGTGCATGCGCGTGGATTTACCGCTGGACAAAAAACTGTGGAAAATCCGGGCCGGGCCTCCGGGCCGCGGGGCCGTCGCGGGCCGTGGGCCGCGGGCCGCTGGGCCTTCGGGCCGCCAGGCCGCTGAGCCGTCGCGGGCCGTGGGCCTCTGGGCCGCGGGCCTGCTTTTAGCAAAACCCCCACTGAAAGGTCCTTTTCCCCGCGGAGTAAGAAGAGGCTTGAAACATCAAAACATCCTTTAATCGGAGGCAGTGGCATCTTCTTGTTTGAATTGATTGGAATCAATCGAGGAATGATCGAAAAAGTGGGACAAAATCTCTTACCAAAAATCAAACAAGTCGGATACGGACGATCGAAGTGCAGATGAATCACCTTATTTTAAAACTTCGAGTCGAGCGTGACGTCATACGTTTACGAAATCCGACCGAAGATAAGAGGGCCTTTCGACGGATGTTAACGAGTGCTGACCGTATGGAGACACCATGCTGGAACTCATCCAGATGAGCTCCAACATGGCGGACGGAAACAAACAGAAACATCTGTTTCCGAGTTTTGCTACAAAGCGTGATCTTATTCTTCGAGAGACTCACAAACATAAAGTAATACTTTTTCTAATACATGAACTGTTTAGATAGCAAAATTTCCTAAAATAAGTCATTTCAGTTTAACCCACATGACAGCTAGTTTGGCCGTCATGTAAATGCCGCGTCACGCAAAAGCTTAGAAATTTAAAGGAGAACTGAAGTAAAAAAATAACCATTTTTTTAGTTAATGCTTAAGACCCGAACATCAATGTTTGACTTTCTTTTTGTGCTTTTTTGCCTTTTTCCCACTCGAAAAAATTGTTTTGCTCGCCGTTATGGGCCTTTAGCATTGCGGCTCAGAATCGGCCCGTCAGCGGTTGTTTTCGAAGCGTGTGACGTCACGTATGGGGAAGAAAGGCGATGTTCCACGAAAAGCTTACTGAAAGTCTTTTATGCTGAAGAACCCAAGCACGATGTCCAGGTGTCTTCAAGGGGAAATTGTACCGAAAATGCCACAGATGACCTATTCTTACAGTTTGCCACACTCTTTACTGTATAGGCTTAATCTTTAAATTCGGAGATCTCCTTCGGATAAAAATGTGGATGACGCGGCGTTAGCGCGACACTGTAAACAAGAACCGCGTAGGTAACTTAGGTTTACTGTACATCTGTTTGAAAGACATACGTGTAGCAGAAATATTAACAAAGTAAAAAAATATGACATTTGTACATCAAGGATTTTAATTAGTTGCAGCAACTTGTAAGCATCGATTTATTTTGTAATTAAACAGTCTCTTCCTTTCTGACTTTGGTCAATTAAAGTGTTCCCTTCATTACAAGCTGTTACAAGCTGTACAGCTTACAAACTTACACGCTGGTAGCATTTATTTATTATTTCTAGACGCACCGGCAGAAGTTGCGATAAAGGAACTTTTTAACAGAGGGTATTTAGTATGAAACTGGATCGTTTTGACTACGGTACTGTGTTATTTTCGATCAGCTCAAAGGGCACGATGACGGGGCGCTATTATACAGAGCACGTTTGTTTGGACATGGCGCAACTTGGCGATAAAGGAGTCCAACCTTTCGCAATTTCTGTGAGTAACTAGGAGAAACTTTCCGGTATTGCATAACGCCAACCGTACAAATAAAGCAATTCCTTGCACAAGGTTTACTTTCTATCGAAGTGTTCGTGTGTCTTTCGTAGTTAGCCTGTTGTCGGGATATTCTAATTCTTCGATCATGGTGTATTGTAGCGCTGTGGGTTGCAATAATGATTCTCGATATGTTGGTAGTAAGCAAGGGGTAAGCTACCACAAATTTCCCACTGATGGTAAGCTCTTGGAAGAGTGGCTGGCGAAATTATCCCGGCTAGATCTTGATGTTACAAAAGATTCCAGGGTATGTTCGCTTCACTTCGAACCTGAATGCTTTGAGCGTGACCTAAAAGCTGAACTTCTTGGACTTACATCTACCAAACGTAAGTTGAAGGTAGATGCAGTGCCAACAATTTTCGACCATCGTCCGAAAAAGAAGCCGAGACTATCATCTGAGAGGCGCCTCCAGGAAAGATGCAAACAAGAGGTAAGGATTGTCAATTCATATTGAAAAAAAAGTTGCGTGCAGATCTTATGGTACATCCGCGGATGTTCATAAACACGGTCACGCAATGTCAAAACCTGCAATAATGAAAAGGCCCTTTGCTGTATTTTCTCATTGGAATATTAATCATTTTCTAAATCTGGGGTGGTAACAGAGGCTAATTCCTTCTATTGCAGTTGATTAGCTCTGTGTTATCCTCTCACCCTGCCCTACCTGTTGCTGTTGGAGACCCTAGTACTTCAAGTGCATGTGACCAAACTGCCAGCCCCAGTGAACAAGTTCTTGAGGAACCTGAGAATGTAGAAATGGCATCGGTTCCTACTAGCTCGCCTATAGAGACGCATGAGTTTGGATGTCAAGTTAACACTCGAGGAGAGAGACTTCTGCTGAAATCAGTAGGGACCCAAACACCTGACTCCTTTGGTCTTTGTGACCAGTACACTCAGACCGAACCAGACCTTTTTGATGGGGAAGCCTGGTTCTTTAACACTGAGGAAGAACCAGGCAGTGAAAATGAGAGTGTTGAAAATTTATCCCCTCACAAAGACCCATCTTATATCCCCTCTAAAAGTGATGAAAGTGATGATGATGAGGAGGAAGAAGTTTCAATGGCAGTACCATCAAAGTTGAAACCTCAAACTCCCCAAAATGATGGCAAATTTCTTGTATTATGGAACAATTGGATGAACTTTTGCATCGATGCCCTACATGTGGGGCAGTAGTAAGCAAAAGAGAAACGTCCACTCGGGGAAGTCAACTATGTATTACCTTAAAATGTAAAGATGGGCACATAAAAATTTGGAAGAGTCAACCGATGCTCAAAGGGATGGCTGCTGGAAACTTATTACTGGCTTCAGCAATTTTACTAAGTGGAGCAACATACACAAAAATAGCATCTTTATCTGAAATTTTGAACTGGAAAATTTTTAGTGAAAAGACCTTTTACAACATTCAAAACACGTACTTATTTCCTGTAATTAATGAGGCTTGGGAGGTGGAACAAAATTCTGTTTTAAGTGAGCTTGACATTGAAGACCTGTGGTTGTCTGGAGATGGTCGATGTGACAGTCCCAGACACAGTGCTTAATATGGGACATACACCATGATTGGTCAACTCAGTGACAAGATAGTTGATTTTCAAATTGTTCAGGTTAGAGAGGTGACCAGCAGCAACGCAATGGAAAGGGAGGGGTTCAAAAGGTGTATGGAGACTATTCATGAACGAGGAGCCAATGTTAAAGTTGTTGCCACATGTCAGTATACGGTCTGACATGAGAAAGAATTTTCCACATGTGCAACACCAGTTTGATGTTTGGCATGTGGCAAAAAGTGTCACCAAAAAATTAACAGAAAAGGCAAAGAGGAAAGAATGTAGTGAACTTTTCCCCTGGATCAAGTCAGTCTCTAACCATCTTTGGTGGTGTGCAGACACTTGTGAGGGGGATAAGAATCTCTTACGTGAGAAGTGGATCTCCATTGTCCACCACTCAGCCAACATCCACTCATGGGACAGTGCTGACTTGTACCATGAATGTCCCCACCCACCCATCCCTAGGGAGGAGGCAAGAACAAAGCAGTGGCTTCACCCTGGTTCCCCTACACATGAGGCTCTTAAGGAGGTTGTTTTTGACAAAACCCTCCTTAAGGACATTGAGCAATTAACATTAAACTGCCACACTGGAACACTGGAAGTGTACCACAGCGTACAACTGAAATACCTTTCCAAGAGGCAGCACTTCTCATACAAGGGCATGGTTGCTCGCACACAGTTAGCAGCCCTCGATCACAATGCTAACACTGGGAAGCAGCAAGCTACTGTTTCAAGGGGTGAGAATGAGGGGGAACTGAGGTACAAGGTAGTGTTCCCAAAGCAAACGAAGGAATGGGTTGCAAAACCTATCATGGAGAAGACAACAAGAGAACACTTAAAACCCATACTTGATTCAATAGTGGAAAGGAAGTTGCAAGATGCTGCTGATCGGAGCGCAATACTCACAGCACCTCACATCCCAAGCAACATTGCTACAAAACCTCGGCCTGCCAAAGCAGATGTCATTCCAAAGCATACATCGAGATTTCCTGATTCTATATAAACACAGAAATATATATTTTATTGTTGTAATATCACAAAGTATGTATTATACAGGTTAGCTTTAAGTGTTTTGATTGAATTCAATCATATTATTTGGTTTTTCTGTCAATCTTAATCCTTACCCTCCTGGGAGTGGCCAAATTCTACTCCAAAAATTTTCAAACTCAAATATGTCAATTCACAAAAAAGGACTTATTTTCACCAGTAAACAGTTGTACCTGGAGAAATTTGCTGCTTGTCCGGTCAAGATTTTCTTTTCGAAAAATACTGAATGTTATTGTTAAAACTCCCTGAAATATTTCAATTACTATTTTGCAACATTGTAATTATTCAATAATCAATTACTTTAAATGTAAAAGGAGATGCAACAAAATGGATTGAAGCAAAACATCACACTTTTGAAACAAATAAGCTTAGTTTTTATTTTGTTAGTTAGACAATGTACATGCATTTGTGAAGGATGAAACGATCTACAAGGATTTTTATGTCCAGTTGTCATAAGGTCAAACAATGTTTGCACGCCAAGACCAGGATTATTTACCTTGAAACTAACTTAGCTCGAGTTCTGCTTCCTTGAACCCGGCATATTGCCCAGTTTCCTCAGGAAACTCGTGTCGAATGGCTTTCACAACACACGCTGGAATCACTCGCCGATTTTTTTTTTTCCTAAGGCGCCATGTGCCCACCATGTAAACTGGCGATAAGCTGCTAAGCGCCAAGTTCTAGGAAAAGTAAACACAATAAGCTTAATTACAGAGTACATGCTTGCTGGTACGATGCTTCGTGCCCCCCCAAAAGACAAAACCTACAACTCACCAGTTCTCAATGAGATCCGGCAAGGGATTACAGCGTATGTTGTGAATTGCCACGAGAGCGGTATTTAACACGTCAGTATCAAGGCAAACAATCCTGAATTTGGCGTGCTCCGTAATACATCCAACTCCTAACAGACAAAAACAAATAATAATCCTTTTGAGCGCGATTTCATTCTCAGTATTCTTGGTGTATACATCGAGGAAAAAGAAGCAACCTAAAAGAAAAACAAACCTGATTCATCGAACTTTTCATTCAATTCCACAAGTTCTTGGCAACAAAAACACTCTTCCTCCGTTGTCATTGACTCGCACTCTTCGCAAGAGCACCATTTGGTGCTGCCGATTCTTCCTCTCGAATCTCGTTGATTTCTATAACCTGACTCACTTTCATCCTCAAGATCGACTGGTTCTTGGCCAGGAGGATATGTGGGTTCAAACTGAAATGGCTGAACTCCGTTCACTTCGCTAAATCGATTTTTTCTATTCAAACAGATGCTGCGAAGAGATCGAAAACTTGATGGTAAAGTACGCGCTTTGTTGTGCGAATGCGAGCCTTCCCCATACCTTACGTCATAACGTGCCGCTGACAATAAGAATGAGCCCACGATGATCAGGCCCAAAAGGCGCGAAAACCAAGACTTCAAACCAATTTTTGGAGCAAAAAATAATAAACGAACCAAAAGAAAGAGCAAAACTCGATTTCTTACACCTAGGGCCACCTAAAAAAAAATACAAAAATGGAAGGATTTTTTACTTCAGTTCTCCTTTAAGCGTACTCTATCAAAAGACCAAGAAACCTTTTGAAGCGGAAATTTGTATGAAAATTAGTTTTCAGCTGCTCTAATGCATCGTGAAAGTAAAATCTCGGTAGGATTGATAGCTTTTTAGTTTGCATTTTAGTGACGTCATGTGAAAACCAAGCATAAGGCCTGTTCAAACGTCGTGCTACTGCCGTGCTAAGCAGGCTCGACTGTAGCACGTCACCGTGACTGCAGCACGACACTAGCACGACTTGGTTTCAGACGTCGAATTTAATTCAGTCGAATAGAACAGCTGTTGCCGAGAACAAAAGACAATAATAAAGAAACGGTTCAGCAAACTTTTAAATGTATTTTAGGGCATTTGTAATTTATGAATTGAGTTCGGCACGGCGTTAGCACGACGTTTGAAACCAAATCGAGCTACTGCCGTGTAGCATGGCAAGGCCTGCCGCGTGCTACACGGCAGTAGCACGACTTGGTTTCAAACGTCGTGCTACTGCAGCCGTGCTAAAGTCGAATTTAATTCGATCAAATGAGTTCGGCATGGCAGTAGCACGACCTTTGAAACGGGCCTAACAGCGAGACGCTGGGCTGGACGAATGAAAATATAACGGTATTGGCAGGACAATTGGGTTTTTAAAACAACTTAGTCTGAGTCCATTATTCAAATGGCGAGGTGTATAAACACCTTTATACTAAAAGGTTGCCAGAAAACATTAATTTTATATTGGTTGAAAAATAGGTAGTTTTCTGGAAAAAGGAGTTCTGTTTACAACCGTAAGGGCTAATGACGGTGGCCTTCCAACGAAATCAGTCCCTCTTCCCTCTCAAGTCAAAATTTAAGAGCCCGTCCTCGTTTTCCACACGGATGGAAACAAAGACTGATCGCTTGTCTGTGATGGCTAAAAATGGTCTGCTACCCAGCTACATTTTAAGCTGCATTTTAAGATTGATCAGCGCAGTTCATTCCAGGGAAACAATTCATAATTATTTTTCTTGGGCAAATATGTCCAAGGGGGGGAAAGGTACAATGCGGTTAACCCCATGTAAAGCACCAACCCGTGAAACAAAGCCAGACCGCTTCACCGGGAACTCCGTGTCCTACTCTTTACGACAAGTGTGTGGGTTCTTTAAAGTCCCAACACTGAAGATGCAGCAGACGGGGCCTACGTGTTTATCGTCCTTATCCGAGAAGACACATGCATCTAACCATTTGTAGATGTCACTGCAAAGGCAGCAGGCTCTCCTCAGTTATTTTAAGACCGTGACTGTTGGTCCGGTCTGGGGCTCGAACCCAAGACCTCCCCTACAGCAGTCCATGCAACACTCTGCCAACCGGTCGGCGGGAAATGAATTGCAAGAAACAAGAAACTGCAATTTAAAGAAATTATATAAAACAGTCATACGGACAACGCTCATTTATATTTGGCGCTGCGAGCTTGTGGAACAGACTACCTGCGGAGTCGAGAGACTGCTCTTTGTAATGAGGATGCGATGAGGGAAGAACGACTATCTTCTTGGCATGAAATGTCGTACAAAGCGATTAGATTTCAAGTTTCATCTTTGAGCTTTTGCTCCGATTGTGCGACGAAGTTATGGTGAGATACTTCCTTTGGAGGGCTTAATTGAAGTGAGGTAACCGACTTTAAACGATTATATACAACTGTCGTTTTAACCGTTTTACGATTCGCCGTTCCGTTGAATTCGGAGGAGCAAGCACAGTTACTAATAGGACAATATTACTATAAACCGCGCGTTTATACTTTTAGAACACTTAGCGCCCCTTTGCAAGTGCCTGATTAAGTTCTTTGTAATTAGTGTAATAAATGTCTTGAATAGATTACATAAAGGAGCGAACAAATTAATAACTTTGTAACTGGCTTCGTTACTTATGGGAGGGCAATTTCCATGATAATTCCAATGATTCCCTGTCCAACCATGAGAAAAAATAGCTGAACACAAAGTTCAAGAAAACAACCTTGTCACTACGGCCATCCAATCGAAATTTCTCAGCTATACGCTCGTATTTTCCTGGAGTTCCAATTACACGCCCAGACTTGCAAAACGACAGAGGCGTACGTGTTTACAAATTGAAACAAGTACATTTTCCAGGTGATGAAGCTGTATTCATAGGCGCAGGCTACGAGTTGGAAGATTTTCAAAGTTTGTTAACCACAAGACCAGTTGATAGTAACAAGATTAAGGAAAGCTGCTGTCGCTGAAGTAATGAATCTGGCTCTGGTGTGTATCATTCTGTCGGAATGAACACTAAGAGATGCAAAAACAGCTGTTCGATATATAATGACACCCATGACCGCTGCGATGACCAAAGCGATCACGGTTCAAGGGCACCCAACGACAATTTTCGGAAAATATCTGTTCGGAAGACGATTTGAGATTTAGAATTTTCGGAACATTTGTTGTAAAATTTCTCGCTTGCCTGGATTTTCGAACATCTAAAAAATGGTATAATTGCCCATTTTTAACGTATTTGTACCCTTAAAAAGGTCACCTAGAATTTTCAGGAGCCTTTTTTCTGGCTGAAGTTTTCGAAAAGGTAAGTTTCGATCCCAATAATTTTCGGATCACTAGACTTTCAGCTAGGAAATCCGAACAGATGAAAAAATTTTCGGGGATAAAAATATGCCTATATCTACCGAATACTAAAATACGTTTAACGATGCTATGTTTAAGTGGTTTTGAACTATATTCTCGTTGGGTGCGCCTGATGGTTAGCGCCAACACGACGACAGTACTTCTCGAGCTTAGAAATTCTTATCTTCTTCTTTCCTGTGAGCTTATTCTCCTTAAAATACCGAGAGGCTGGAAATTCTGGGCGCAAGAGCTCTTCCTCTTCTTCTAAGCTATCCATGTTCCACTGATAAGCAAGTATTCGCTGACGACGTTTCCACAACTCAAGAAACAAGGTTCCCAGATTGATGCAATCACGGCCAGGCCAACTGTCCAGTCTTTTTCAAAGAAGTGGGAAACATAAGCGTACACGCATGTAGTAGATGTGAGATCCCAATAGCTACATTGTACACTTCTTTTAGGGCTGTGATCACCAGCAGAACCGATTCCATACAGGAACACGATTAAACCGATGATGGCCAGCGCAGCTAACATTCCCGTAAAAAGCCCAACCCAAGCGAAATACATAGCAATCTCACTACCAAAGTATTTGTTGATTGCGTTATACGGTTGGTATTTACACGATCTTCCAGGCCTGGCCCAGTCACTTTTGAGACACTAACGGTCACTTTTGGGGATTTCGTCGCGTTCAAGAACATCAGCTGGACCATCATGAAGTGGGTATGCTGCTACGTAAGCGCCATTGAGAATCATAGTAGTGTGAGGTTGAACTTGTCCAATTCCACCTAACTCCTAATGACCTGAATATTAAATGAATTAATGCCGACTTATCGATCAAATACGGTTGAGAAGTCCAACGATTATCTAGCGCTAATAGCTCCCTACTGCGCATATACAGGTCACCCCTCAGTGGTCTATATAAAACTTAGAGTGTCCTGTCACTCCCAACATCAACACCACACAGCCTTCTCCTGTTACCCATCGTCCCTTGCACCAGCGGAAGTCTTAAACGCAGCGTGAAGCCGACTTGATATGTTACTACTTCGCGAACTGTAACAGGTACTAAATGAACAAACACGAAAATAGCAGCGGAGACTATTTGAAACAGGACTCTTAGTTTTCTTGTCCCCCTGCACAACCATACGGCTCGTGAGTAAGAATAACTAAAAGTTTTCAAGAATAAATTGTTCTTATCCTCACTGTTAATGGGTCCTGAACTAAAATGAAACCCTTGAAGGAGGTATTACTCTTTAAACTTCGTGGTTTTTCTTTTTCTGTATTATCTTGGACGTTTAAAAAGCTCATAATGGAAGGAATCGAAACTTCCTGCAAAACATTTGACTAAAAACAGGAAAGATTTAGCGGATGCAAATACTTGCCAACGAATTGTAGAACCTTACAGGATGTGTTAATTAAAATGTTTTTTTTTTTTATGTATTTGTTTGTTCATCATTGAACTTAAGCTAATTGCAAACTATACAAATATATTTTTATTAGGATCACAAGTCTGCTCGCGATTACACTCAGCATGCTTTTATTGGGGACAAACTTGGGGGAAGAGAGATGTAGATTACGCCAATATACTGAGATGCAAGTGAAGTTGTGAATATATATATCATCATTCAACTGTGCAACTATCGGAAGAAATTATATTAAACGCGTGAAAGATCACCTGAAAAAAATAGTTTCCTCAAGAGTGTACATCCGTTTAGCTCCAAGAAGCACGGTGACAAAAAACCAAGGATGGAAAGTATTTCCAATAGAAAAGGTTAGCGAGCACGAGCAAATTTTTAAAACTTGAAAAATCTTAAAATTAAAAGAAAACGTTTATAGGACCAATCTGCTGTCTCGGTGAAATACCCACAAGATTCAAACCCTATAAAAAAAACCGTTAATAACATACGACCACCTGATTAACGCGGCCAAATGTTTATGGCCTGAAATTAGTGGCCGTATTCATACACAAATAAAGCTGCAAAGATAGTCAGAGTACATTGCTCTGCCGGTCCATTCGGCTACAATGCCTCGGTAGTGACTAAGGGCCTGTTTACCGGGTGGTGGGGGACCCCAGGTAGGTGAGGTAACTCGCTTAGGTGGGGTAACTCTCCTTTCCATGTAATCTCACATTTTAATTTGATCACGTTTACATGATAAGTAGGGTGACCCACCACATGTTACCTCACCAATCTGGGGTCCCCCACCTCCATGTAAACAGGCCCTAAATCGCAACTGGTGCATCTTAGTACCCTGCTACTCCCTGAGCTTGTGTGTCTGTATGTGTGTTCGTTCGTTTGTTTGTGTCTGTTTGTTTGTTTGTTTTTCAACCACTTTACAACTTTTCCAACGAACTCGCGCCGAAACGCTAGCTACAGAGGCTTCAATCGAAAAATTTTCTTTTGAAACATTATCTAAGATCTAATTATTTATTATGCTCATGATGATGATGACATGAAGTTAAAAAAGGATGTTAAATCCGCAAAGTTGTTATTTATATCTCTAAATTGACCGTCGCCATGTTTAAACAAACATATATGTATGACATGCATTGTAGTCTTCTTTAAGCGTGAGACGGGCAAGGCAGCGTCTTTTATCCCTCTATAGCGATATCGATTTCGATTTTGGTGGACTTTGAAGTAACTTGGCTGCAATACATAAATCGAAGTCCGGCAAAAACCGCCAACTGTAAACTCGAGCGATTTGGATTTTCAGCTATATATCGCTATGGCCACCAGATTAAAGTGAAAGTTACACGCGTGATTACGGCCTCAAAGCAGAAAAAGAACACGTTTCGTTCATACCTAAGTTAACTCATTTCCTTTCCATTCGGGTGTATGAGGGGACCCATGATGATTCATTTCAAAATATAATACATCTGAAACTATACATAACAGGTTTTATTTAGCAGTTTACAAATTTCAAGCTAAAATTTGAGGATTCAACATATCAGCAATATTCAGTCACACGCAACAAGATATACACTGTATAATAAGCTATACCGCGAGATGAATTTATTGTATCTGTATTGAACGAGAACCAGAAAACTAAAATTAAGTAATGTTATGCAAACTGCTACAACAACAGCGCTTATATATTCACAATTATCTCCACGCTTCTCCAAAAAACTCTATAGGAGAATTATTTCCTTTAACCACGTGAGTTGCGTATTCACGTGAGTTGCGTGAGTTGACGATATGAGCTTATGACAAGATCAAACCTGATTATCGGACTGAACAGGCCCGCAGCTGGGCAATAACGCAGCTCTGCTGCCTTTGTTTTTTTTGTTTTTTTTCTTGTCTACCTCCTCCCCCTCTCCCCTGGTTGGTTGGCTATGAATAAAAATCCCATCAAAAACACTCAGTCGCGTTTTACGATTGAAAAACTCCGCAACCGTAAAAACACCTTCATTCACTAAGGTAATGTATGATAAGATGTGACTAAATACAAAGTCTTAAAGAGGTAAGGTCAAGCGACCAAAGGAATGAAATCTCTGTTTACTTGTCGTCTAATACAGTTGACTCCCGATAACTCGAACTCTCGCTAACTCGAACCTCGCGCTAACTCGAACCAAACTCGATTATAAGCTGACTCCAGATAACTCGAACCCTCGCTAACTCGAACCTCGCGCTGACTCGGAGTAATTTTTGTTGCCCTTCAGATCATTTCTATATCAATTTACCCTCGATAACTCGAGCCATGCTTCAAGCGCCTGACAAGTCGAAATTTATTTTAACAAACACAAATTAGTCTTTGTCTTTACTTTTCGTCAGTCCAGTTTAATTGCAGCGTCCAGTGTTGCGTATTTATCAAGCTTTGAAGTGTGCATGTTACTTGCATTAATTTTCCATCCCATTTTCTTATCTCCGGTTAGTTGCTTCGAACTTCCGATAACTGGAACTCTCGCTAGCTCGAGCTTTTTTCAATTTCCTAATTGGTTCGAGTTATCTAGCCTGCGTTGCAGCCGGCCCACAGAAGGTTTAGAGCGTCTGCGACGCAGGCAAGAGTTATCGGGAGTCGACTGTAGATTTAGAATTCACACCTACATAAAACAAGAAACACTCTGTGAATGTAAGTGTGAGTTTGTCCCTTTGACGACTGTAATGACAGACAGGGTGTTTGAAAACACGAGTAAACCAATAAGGAGCTTCATTTTCATCTGATTGAGACCTCAAACTAAAGATTATTTATTACAGTCCTTTTGAATGTATCTTTCACAGAATTAACCACAACCAGACCAATTATGCCACATATAATATCTACCAACAAATAGTAAGTATACATACTAACTAAACAGCAAATGTTATTTTGGGAGCGTTGCTCTCGCATAATTCATTGGTCACTGTAGACTTCCAATCAGTTTTCACCTTGCAGCGGCTGTAGAGAAAATAAATCTATTTCAATGTGAAGACTTTGTACTCAGTAGTATTATCTACCTTAATATTTGCTTCGAATGACATTAATACCGCACCTGGCGTAAGATGTCAAACTTTCGTTAAACACTTAAACTAACCTGCAAATGAAACCGGGCTGACCTACCTCGGTTGCTTTTCCCGCGTTCTCGGCCCCTTTTATGTCGAGAATACCTGTCCTGGTAAAATAGGAGGGCTACCCTCCTTTCCCAGGGCTGCTCTGTTAGACGGGTGACCCTTCGACCCAGGACAACTTTCCTCCATGTAAACAAGCATAAAGGCCGGTTCAAACGTTACATTACTCGTAAGCCCAAAGTCATGCAATTGAGACAGAACAATAGATTTCCCTCATTAGCATTACATTTCGGCACAAGTGAAATGCGACGTATAAACCGGGCCTAAGGTCAAAAAGCGTAAAATAAAAAAATAATAATAATTAAGAGCTAACCTCACTAGGTGACCACTGCTAAATCTCCATCGTCAATATCTTCGACTCCTCGCTGTTGAAGGGCTTCCTTAGCCAAAAACTCCTCGCGTTTTATTTTTAGCTCTAGTAGTTTTGGTCGGTCAGGTACAAGCCACGCAACAAACTTGGTGCAAGCATACACGACGTACTGGAAAACAAAGACGAATGCCAGCCTGGCGGCAATCATGTGCCAGTACTGTTTCGTCACGGCATATGGAGCATGTGGCTCGTGGTAACCCGGATATCTACAAAAAACACACACACACACACAAAAGTAAGCAACGTTGAAAATTGAAACGATGTAAACAAAATTTCTTATTGTAATCTCAAAATCAGCTAACCCCATTCCAGTTAAATCATCCTGCTCTTACTGTAAAATATGAACTTGACCGATGGAAGCGTCTTGCAATAATAGTGTATCAAGTTTAGGGACACCATCTTATTATTCTAGCCTCGACCTTTAGGGAATCGTTATCCTTGCTAACGCGTCCTGTTCACGGCGACAAAAACTTCCTGTCCAGCTAGGGATAGTACTTTCCCTAGACTATCCTACAGACTAGCTGCAACTCTAACTGCACTTTGACTCGCTCTGACAAATAACTAGCATTCGAAATGTTAGACTTCTCATGGCCGTAGGTAGTTTTTTTGTTACGGGGGGGGGGGGGGGGGGGGGGGCATTATCGCGAGTGCCGAAGGAAAGAGCCTCGGTAGGGGGTTAGGGGGTATCCTCCCCAGAAAGGTTCAAATTTGGAGGCTCCGAAACGCTGTTTTCAGCACTTGTCATGAGATAAGTCTCCCAAAAATCGACCTCGAAAATGAAAATGGCAAACGATTGCAAGTCACTATAATCAAAATAACCGAGTCTAAAGAAAACAAATCAATCCACAGACTTGATGTCAGGGGCACCCAACCACAGAATGTTTCCAAATACGCCAGAGTTGTCTCAGATGGTTTTCTCTATGCCTGCTTGGTTAATTTGGAGTTGCCCTAAAACTATTTATCTGTTGGGATGTCTTAGGGGAACTTTGGTTGTCACGAAAGTGTTAGGTGGCTTTTTCATCTCAACTGAAAGTGTTGGCTACCATTATGGGTCCGGTGGAAAGTTTGAGGACATGAAGTAGCCTTGCCTTCATTTAAAAATCATAGGGGACGTTTTGTCTTTATACCGAAGTTTTTAGGAGACCTTTTTATCGCAATATCTTGGTATTAAAATGTGAATAACACACTCCAAAAATCGTAGTTAAGCTATTAGAAAACCTCCGAATATTTTAGACGAATGGAATGATTATCCAGAATTTTTTAGCTTTTCTCAAGCTTTAGAAATTTCTAGGCAATGTTTGCTCCTTCGAACAGTTATTTTCAGAAAAAAGTCGCTGGGTGCCCCTGGATGTGTCTGGCTTAACAGGTCCGGGGGTAGCAGCTGCCCCCTTGCCCCCCCCCCCCCCCCCCCCCCCACTAGCTACGGCTCTGCTTCTTTTAACGATGGATGATAAAGCCAAGTAACTCACCCACCGACAGAATACAACAGAATCAAGAGAAACTGCGCCCTTCTAATGCCTACCTACAAAAATCCATGGTGTAGTTTAGCTCTTGGTAAGCGTACTTATCGTTGGGTTTCCCTGGCAAATTCAGTGTATCCCAGTCTGATACATTGAAGTAAGATAAGCTATTGTTCACGTAACCGGCGAGTGTACCGTCTGAACTGTACGAGAAGCGGTAAACCAGTCTAGGAATGAATTCAGATGTGAACGCGAGCACAAATGCGTTCACTAAGACAGACAGGTTTGCAATGCCTTCCATGATTCGGTACCAGGCTCCAATGTCTTGAGCTCGGTCTGCAATCGGTCGTCGAAACTGGCAGACAAAATTGACGGCGTCCACACGCAGCTCCATAGCACAGTTTAATAAGGCAAAGAGCGGAGCGAGAGGGAATGCTGCGACAAACATGGTCACAAAACCAAACTGTAACACTGAAAGAAAAAATATAATGTGGTTAACAATTTGAAACAGAAGCGTGAATGTACAGAATGTTGCATCGCACAAAATAAAAACCAACCTGTTATTATGGATTTAAGAAGAAACAGTTTTAACTCTTCGTTAAGCGGGTATATTTGGCCATCTACTCCTCATTAAGACGAGATCTCAACACCTATTTCACCAGCACACTTACTGTTGTGACACTTAAGGAGTCCAAGATCTTCAACATACAGTTGACTCCCGATAACTCGAACCCTAGCTGGCTAACTCGAACCTCGCGCTAACTCGAACCAAAGTCTATTTTCCCTGGATCGCCTTCTTACATTTACTGTAATTTTACCCTCGGTAACTCGAACCCCCGAAAACTCGAACCTCCCGCTGATTCAAAGTAAGTTTTGCTTCCCTTCAGATCATTTCTATGCAACTTTACCCTCGATAACTCAAACCGCGTTTTAAGCACGTGACAAGTCGGGAAAACAACGTGTAATGAAGTCCGAAACATTGAATTTATTTCAAAACAACCGAGTTAATTCTTTGTCTTTACTTTTTTGTCACTCAAGTTCAAATTCAGTTTCCATCCCTGTATACTTTGTTGCTTAATTGCATTCCCTCCCCATCCAGTTGCTTATTTCCTTACTTCCGGTTATTTGCTTCAAACTCCTGATAACTCGAACTTTTTTCAATTTCCCTTGAAGGTTCGAGTTATGGGGAGTCGGCTGTGGTTACTCAGTATTAAATTCGGTAAGTTAAGGTAAGAGTCAAATCAAGAAAAAGCAAAAACGAATTTTAAATTTTGGCGTTGTTTGCATCATGAAGATCATCATTTTTATCGTTACTCAATACTGATCATCATCATCATCATCATCATTAACGACATATCAACGTTATTGTCATCGTCATCATCAACGCCATTATCATCATTATTACTAATACTCGCACATGCATATAAGTCCTAATGCGCACTTACCAACTTCCAAATATTCCCAAAACATATGATGCTCCGGTAAAGGGCTCAATTTGAAGTCTTGCTCCCACTGCGGAATATCCAAACTTTCCTTTGCTGCTTGACGCATCTTCCACCACTTCATTAAACCACTTGATAAAACAATAAAACACAAAAACGAAATTCCCTGTGAGTATGTGAACATGTTCAAGAGAAGAGTTGGGGAGGCAATCGAAATATTTTGTCGGGCTCCAACATTGAACAAAGACGCTGGTTATGAGTTCCCCGCGATTTATCGAGACGTTTTGCCACGTGATTCATAGTCTAATCACGTGACAAAACACCCAAATCCATCACTCCATGAAGTTTCCGAGAGGGAATCGAAAGCTCGTGTGTAAAAAGTTTTTTCCTATCCTGTAAATTGAATCGTCGTTTATTATATCACTACGACAGGATTAAGTAAACTAATTCTCTTTTCGCTAGGTATGTGAATATGTTTTCATTACTAAGCAATTATAAAATTTGTGAGGTTTACAAGCGCTGATACCTTATGGCTGGTAACCAACACCGTCACCCAACACGGTGTTACGTTTCAGGGGAATTGTAAATAATTTATAGCGAACACGTACGTGCTAAGTTGATTAAGGCAAATAAGTGTCTGTTTGTATTAAGATCTTTACGAAAGGAAGGTTTCAGTCACGGTGAAGTAGACCATCTATTTATCGCCTTAGTTTTACCGAATTTCACTTATGGTCTGCCTGTTTATGGCACTGCAGACTCAGATCTCAAACCTTTCTGGGTAGATGCTTTAAAAGGAAATACACATCTAAGAGAATGGACATTCGAGAACTTTTAGAAAAGGCAGGTAAGAAGCTTTTCAAGGTACGTTCAGTAGATCCCGATTGCCCGCTTAGTGACATCATTCCGAAGAAGAAAAAAATCAACTCAGAAACAAAAGTGCTCATCGCCCGGATATAAAGACTGATAGATTTAAGAATGTTTTTGTAAATGGCTTTTTTTAGATATAATCTTTGATCTTTCTGTTATTTGTATACAGTATGTCTTCTGTATTTTTAGACTGCAAACTGCTGATGTAACTTAAGATATGTCTTTTTATCTTAGGAGGAATAAAGATTGATTGATTGATTGATTGATTGATTGATTGATTGATTGATTGATTGATTGATCGACTGAACAAGAAACAGGTAGAAAATCCCGGGACATATATATTATTGACCAGGAAACCCTAAGACCGACCGGTTCGTAAACTACTATTGGTTCCAAACAATATTGAACTATGGCAGTAAAAAGGAGCTAAAGAAAAACACGGTGTTACGTTCGTGACATGCTGATTATTTGCCTCCCACATTCAAAATCTTTCTGTAATTCATACAGTACGCTATCGACATTACTGACACCAGCTGTATTCAGGACGCTTGTCAAGTATCAGGTCATGCTCTCCATTAGTCTCTCTGCAGCTCTGTGAATTGAGCCCCTGTCCAGTGTTCGGAAGGTCACAGGTTCGAATCCTGTTAAGAACTCTTTGCCCCACGCCTCTGACCTTTACCGCGCTTTAAATTCACCGTCCATTTTTGTTTCATTGAGAAACAGACCAATTACTATTATAATAGTTATAAGTGTTCAAGGAACATATTACTGTCTTATCACCGGAAAAATCTTAGGCCAAGTTCAAACGTCGATCTTTTCATGTACCGAACCTAATCCGTACAATTACGTACATGAAAAGATCGACGTTTGAATCAATTAAATTTGGGTCCACATAAGAATTTAGATCGAATGGCCCACATGGGAATTTCGACTGTGAGGCGACTTCGTTTCAAACGTCGAACTTCTCATGTGCTCAGAAACCTAGAGCATCGTGTAAATGAATTAGGTCGGACTAATACAGTTCGACGTCTGAATCAACCGTCGAAGTTGTATTAACCTGAGATCAGGCCCAATTTGAGCGGTTCTCATACATTCTCTATAACGGCTACCGGTAAAATTGCCCGCCGGAATGTAATTTTCAAAGCGAAACGAAAATAGAGCCTGATCTCAGGTTCAAGTTGTATAATTTGAGTCGACCTAAATAGGTATTAGGTTCGGTACATGAAAAGACGCTCATCAACACAGAATATTTTTAGCGCAAAAAGGTGGAAATATTTTCTTTTCTTTGAAGAAACAAGACCTCTGAGTTTTTAAGTTTGAAGACCAGGTTAGCTCTCTCGTACGACTATCGCGAACAAATCGTTAAGGTCGTCAAAGGTCTCCTCAAGTACTTCATATCTGACCTGAGAGACGGACAAAGACAAAGACTGAGGATTAAAGCTTGTAGTATCTTTATACTCACGGTATGGCTGTTTCAGTAATATTGCCAATAATCTGCTGCCCGACCATGATGATCACCAGTTGAATGCACAAGTCCAATAGACACCCCCCTACGCCACAGCCATCCAACCGGTTTCCATCCTTGCCTCCTATTCTGCGGTAGTTACCAGGTGTGCCGATCACGAGGTTCAACTTGAAGAAAGCAATGTAAAATATGGACGAGTAGGTGTTGACAAACTGAAATAGAAACATCTTGTAGGTGAAGCTGTCTTTGAAGTCCGTTTCGGTGCGAGGGTTCTCCCAGTTCGTTAGCCAGAGGGCTAGACGTTCGTAGAAAAACTTCAAAAGATTAATGCAGACCTGAAGAAGGACAGAGAGAGTGAGAGAGGCAGAGAGAAGCATAAAAATGTATTCAAGTGAACGGGCAGAGGTGTGGACTAGTTCATTAAATAAAATATTACTAAAATTAATTTCACAAAAAATGTACAAAATCGTTTTAAAACTGGCGACGTTTTGACTTTCTCGGAAGTCAAAGACAAAAGTTAAAAACAATAACAAAACAAAATAAAAATCAAAGGCAGAAATCCGTGACTGGGTGGCATACAAACCCTTTTAATTTTCAGTGGCGGTAGCAACTCCTTAACTCGAGATAAACCTGACTCTACATAACGTCAACAAAACAAAGTCATTCATACCAAGTTCAACAAGGCCGCTGTAACACTTGTAAGAATCTTAGCATTTTTTCGTGCAGTCGAGTCTGAACTCGCCACTAGAGAGCCATAAACCGAAGCCCGGTAGGCTACCACACCTATAACAGCTGCTATCACAAGAAAAATCATGAAGGAAATGGCACTTCCTATTCCTGCAAACCTCTGGTAACGGGTCATCTTGGGGATGTAGGGAACCACCTTGCCACTGATTGGGTCTTTTTTCCACGTGGGTGCTGTTGCAACAAACTCAGGGCGGAATTGTTCCTCGAGGTCTTCAAAATGCATCATGTGCCAGTGGTAGGCTAGAATGGCTTGCCTTCTCTTCCAGAACTCTAGAAACAGAGTAGCCCAGACAGACATAAAAATGGCAAACACCACAGTGCTGTCGTTGTCAAAAGCATGGGAAACTATTGCGTAATAACAGCTGGAGGTGAGGGTCCAGTAAGCGCACTGAGTGTCACACAACGGGCACATGTAAAATAGCCTTTCGTTAGTCTTGTTGCAGACGTCATCGACCGGCGGAAAACTTTCCGCTTTGATGATGCCGTACAGGAACACGATGAGGCCAAAGATGGCAGCAGGCAAAAGCATCGCGGTGTAGAAACCCAGCCAGGAGAAGTACAACCCAATTTCCGTGCCAAAGTAATCCTTGATAGCGTCGTAGGGCTGAAACTTGAACCATCGACCAAACCGTGCCCATTCCCGCCTCAAGCGCTGCCTGTTATTAGTAGGTCGTTCGCCCTCGGGACATTCCTCGGAACCGGGATGGAGGGGGTAGGCTGCAACATAACAACCCTCGTGCAGAAGCTTCTTGATCCCAACATCATATCTCTCATCTCCAAATCGAACCTGACTGCAGATCTGCTGCACCATGCGGCTGCGTTCCGGGCGACTGAAGAACGTATCTTTGTTCTCGTGTCCCACGTACATTTCCAAGCGGTCCTGTTTGTAATATCCCATGAAATAATTTCGTTTACTACCGATACTGGAGTCGTGAATCTCGAAAGGGTTGTTACGGTTGATCATGTCGCGAATGTCTCTACCAACATGCCTTTCATACCAGGTTTTTGACTGGATGTCGCTTTCCTAAAGAACCAAACAAAAAAACTCTTATGTCCTTACGAGTTACACCGTGTAAGTTACTGGAAAAAACTCATCAACGCGCGAAAACTTAAGGGGTCTTCATAGCTCACGTGTTAGAACACACGAGCGCTAACGAAGAAGCCACGGTTTGTAATCCCTTTGAGTTAATTGCAATTGCTCAAACTGCGATTACAACCGATGGTCTTTTTTTATTATTTTTCAGATACGTAAACTGCTGCTTGTAAGCAACCCCCCCCCCACCCCCCCCCCCCCCCGTCACCCAAGTTATAGGCCCATCTACTTGCAAACAAAAAATTACATCTGTTTATAAGCCCCCCACCCCTCCCTGGATATAAACCCCCTCTAGCTTGCAATGAAATGAATTCGATTTATTATTAGGTTTAAAGCTCAAGTGAAAAGCAAAACATATTTTGATCAGTACTATGTTGATTAGCTTGTTTCGAAGCGCTTTTACGGTAACGTGACGTTATATAAATTGTACCTTGATTGGCATTTGCATCATCATATCCTCCGCTGTTCTTGACAGTGTCTCCCAAGGAGCATGGATTTTTAGAAAATGGGTCTCCATTTTGTCATCCTTAGTAAAAAAAATGGTGAGAGAGAGAGAGAAAATAAGAAAAAAAAAGTACAAAATCAGTCTGAAATGAAAACCTTAAAAGAGCTTTGTCACCATAATATTGCCCTTTAAGATCAATTCTGTGCTTAAATCATTTTTTATCCATGTACAAAATGTTCCCGTAGAGTTACGATACTCTATGAGCAGCCTGGCATGATAGACACCCTCGAGAAGGAAAAAAAATGCCCACATCTGAGCTGGCCGCTTGCAGGAATGCTTCTTCTAAGTTAAGATTTGAACGAGGTTGATAAGGGACGGACCATTAGAAAACTTATGAGGGGGGTGGGGGCGGGCGAAGTACAAAACAAAAATATTCGCGCAAGGAACAAATTAAATGAAAAAAAAAAAATTCATGCGGCTCGAAAATTCCCCCCCCCCCCCCCCCCCAACGCCCCATAACTTTTCTAATGGTCCATCCCTAAGGAAGACCAGAAGTGGATGTGACTGCTTACAAGAGCGTCCAAAACAGAAAGATTGCGTGACACATCACTCGTGCATAAGATATGCCAGATGGCCGCCATAATACATAATAACAAACATCGGTTAATATTAGAAAAAAATATGGGAGTTTTATGTGAAAAAAAAAAAAGCAAAAGCAAAACAAAACAAATCAAAAACAAAAAATATTTCAACGGCGGAAGGAGAGCCTGAAGACACATTTTAGTATTAAAAAGACAATGAACCACGCCACATGCTCGGCATACTTCTACGCAAATATAGGAACTGTATGTTAAGAAAACATTTTACAAGTCTCGAGCGCATTTTCAAATGGTATTTCCAACGAAAAAAATTCAGTATGACGAAAATAATAACCAAGTAATTATAACGTCTGATGCTGTCTGATAATTTATGTTGAGCAGCTTTGTTGTGCGCAATGCGATGTAATAATTTTACACAATCTTCGCTTGAGGATATCGGCCAATATGTGAACTTATATATTTGATTATTTATTATCAGTCTACTCAAAGAAAATGTCGTGTCTAGTGTCCTTAAAATTTATTCAAGATTTTAAATAAGTGGGCCTTTCCAAATTACAATTTAAGTCGTGCCACAATATTAATTTGCATGAAATATCATCATCAAGGATGGGTCAGCCACGATGAATATCAAAAATCAAAATACTCTTTCACTGAACGTACCTTTGTGGTAACTTCGTCTTCGTATTCAATCTCGAGACCGGCCTCCAATAAATTCTGCTCAAATTTTTCTCGTTTCTGTGCCTTTTCTTGTAGTTCCTCCTTCTCATCTTCTTTTAACTCTGATTTATCGGAAGGTGTCTCGTATACAATCACATAGTCGATGAATCTTTTGCCGTCTCGAAAACATAACCTCTCCTTCTCTCTCTTTTCGACATCAATGTGCTCTAACTCGAGTTCCAACGTCTTTTCCTCCATCATTTGATGCTTTGACAGTAAAGCTTCTTCGTCTAGCAGCGGTGTTTGATCAGCTGAACTTTCGGGTCGCCTTGAACCATCACCGTTACTCGCTGGAACTCGGGAACGCAGACCGCTTTCACTTGGGTGTGCCATTGGTATTCAGAGTAGAAAAGAAATTTAATAGTTAATACTAAACGTAGTTATCTAACTTCGCATAGAATGTTTTTGTTGCGCGGTAGCCATGTGATGATCATGTCACGTATGTTCCACACGACCCTTAGAGCGAACGTCACGTTTGTTCAAGGAGCCGTGTCTGTGGAATGGACTGCTGGAAAGCAGGATACAAATCCTCAAGAGATTTTTGGTTAAGTTGAAGCTGCTCTGGTTAGTCCAATGGCTCTGTTGTTACACAGATGACAACGAAAAGCGCGTATGGCTTAAGACAAATTGCGGAAAGTGATCGAGTTGTGACAGACTGGCTGTGAATACCGTAAAATTCCGAAAATAAGCCCCTCCATGTCAGGAGCCCATAAGCCCCCCAAACACGTAACGCAAAAAAACCCTCCGTTAAATTGCCCCTCCAAATATAAACCCCCCCGGGGGCTTGTACTTAAATGGAAAATTGCCTTCAAATACAAAGTAAAACAAAGCAAAGAAGGTAAATTTACTTTCAGCTATAAGGCTAGCCCAACTGGTTTTGAAACGCAAATTTCCCTTCGTAGATAAGCCCCTTTGAAAAATGTAAGCCCCGGGGCTTATTTTGGAATTTTACGGTATGTTGAGGCATTATGTTTTTATCCCCGCCCCCACCCCATCTCCTTCCCCGCACTCCTGCACGTCCTCGTTGTAGCCTGCGAGCAAGCTTCCCCATTTAGGGCGAGTGAAGCGAGTCTCGCGAGAACGGGCGAGCGAGCCGTCAAAGCCGCGCGCGAGGGGCAGGGGAAACATTGCTTTGATGTTGAGAAAGCTATTTATACAGCTGTTTCGAGAAAGGTTGTCGGAAAAAGTACACTTGACAATCCCGAAAGGTATTGTGGGTGGTTTTGTCTGCCCTGTTCTCGAAAGAAATTTGAAAGAATGGCACGAGAGGCCACAGACATATGTTCGCGGGTGCTAATGGAAAGCAACAAAAGTAGGTTCGACGGCTACAGTCGTTAGGAACAGTGTATTGATCATATCCCATACTACCTTCCGGGATTGTCTCGTGCAAATTTTTCCGACAACCTTTCTCGAAATAGCTGTAAATAAATAATTCTACGTGCCCTCGGCTGTCTAATCTTACTTGACAGGCGGTTGTCACTTTCCTAATCTGCGGCACGTTGCGGTGACAGTTTTCACGCTTTGCGGAGTCCCGGGGTTTCCGAGGTGGAAATGAAAATTTATGAGAGATCGTTGAAGTTCTCCTTTCATCGGCCCCTCGCTCGCGAGAGCTTGCTCGCAGGCTTGACCATCTTAAGAATCTTACCTCCTTCCTAGACCTTCTTCAAACTTTGGCCTGTTTATAGGCTACAGGCTTTCAGGATTTCAGGATATAAACTGATGTTACTTTTTATTATTATTATTATTATTATTATTATTATTATTATTATTATTATTATTATTATTATTATTATGCTAACTATTATTATGCTAATTATTATGCTAATTCTGGCAAAGAGAATATTGCGAGCCGAGGATAAGCTGGACCTAGTTTATAGTTCTTGTGGAAGAAAATGAAAACCCTTTATCAGTTGTATTTTTTTTGGCAAGCGCCTTAATTGTTTAGTTCTGAAAACCGGGAGTCTGAAAGTGAAGAGTTATTCAAGCGCTGTCTTCCAGCGTCGGTTTCTTCACCCGATTGAATTTTACTGGGTAGAAAAATTCAGAAACATGTACTTAACAGCGTAGCTGTGCAGCTTGACCGTAAAGAAGGAAAAAAGAAAGAGTTGGAAGCAACTGGAGTAAAACTTAAGAGAGCCAAGTGCAGTAAAACGCTATTCTCCAGTTCCAGTGTTTTTGTTGGTGCCTGCCATGGGGAGTAGTCTTCTACACTGCAGTATGGACGACTTTTCAAAAGTAAACGAATCGAGAATCAAAGTAGTGAGTTCGTATCCGAGCGGACACGTGGAAGTTCGATGTTCCCGTAGAAAAAAAAAAACATTTCAGTGATTTTGCGAAAGCGATTTATAAATAAAGTAATTCTACGCGCCCTCGGCTGTCTTAACTTACTTGATAGGCGGTTGTCACTTTTCTAATCTGCGGTACGTTTCCGGTGACAGTTTTCAGGCTTTGCGAAGTCCCAGGGCCGTTTCCGCGGTGGAAATGAACATTTATGAGAGATCGTTGGAAGCTCTCCTTTCCTCGGCCCCTGGCCTCGCTCGCGCGTTCTCGCGGGGCTCACTTCGCTTGCCCAAATAGGAGAGCTTGCTCGCAGGCTACGTGCTACCTAAAATGATCGCATCTCAGCTGCAAGGAGTGTATTTGGAAAATCGTAATCTACATAGTGACTGAATTTTTAGGATTTCAAGTAAAACCTTTTTAGTGTTATATAGTGCTTAATGTTTATTTCAAACATTTCTGCAAATTATGTCCAAGTTAGGTCGGAGCTAATTCTGGTTACGGAAGAATTGGTGCCGCGGTTTTAGCTAATCAGAAACGGAGAAATATTTTGAAAAATATTTTGAATGCCGATCGGATCTTGTAAATATTTTAAGAAATTAAAGGACATTGTAATCTATATAGGGCAATCATTCAGATCGATCACTGAGAAGCTCGGAACAGTCGAGCTATCTACCACGGTACACGTGACTTAATAGCTGACGGCTAAGGTAAAGGGCTAAGGCCCGGGGGGTACTCCCATATATGGGCTATATAGGTACGTGCCGCGGAATAGGGTATGGTTTTTGAGGTTCTCTGTCCTTAAATAGGGTATCTTTTTTGACCCTTTTGTTTCTGTGTCCCTGGTGTGGTCCTTAGATAGGGTAGCTTAATTGTATTATCTAATACTGGAGTGTGAAAACGCCCGCCGGTTATGATTACATATTATTAAACTAGGCTTATTCTAGTATTTTATGCTTGATGTATACATCCAATGTTACAAAGAAGAAATAAATTTTTCCTTTTCATGCTATTAATTATTTTGTTTTTTCCTTGAATAGGGTGTCATTTTTCGGCTTTGGGCCTTAAAAAGGGTAACCATCAGTTTTCGCTTTCTTAGTCCTTAAATAGGGTTAGGGTTCACGAACCTTCGCGGCACACCCCTATCCAAAATTCGCGGGAGCCCCCCCCCCCCCGGGGGGGCTAAGGTAACTTCACTGACACTGCACTACTTTGCTGCCGGTCACAATAGGGGCGCCAACTTTCCGCACTAATTATCTTACTTGCATGTTGTCCCTGTTATACTGGTTATAGGAAATTATAAGAGATACTCACATTGTTGCCACCATCTTTGGTATATTCCTGTTTTTATCCATTGCACCATATGAATCTCTCCTGAAAAACCACGTCAGAAGAAGTGTCGTTAATCCTAATTTTAACACAGGTACGTACGTAATAGAGCGATTTTCGTATGACCTTGAAATGAAAACGCGCGAACAAAATAGAAACAACAAACGAACGGAAATAGAGCGATTTGATTAGTTATATCGAACGGATACAAACGCGGGTGGCTTTTGGTTGGTTAAGCGAACGTTCGCGTAAAAAAACTTCATCCCCGAGAACTTTCTAGAAATCAATGGATCCTTCGCTTTGACGTCATACTACAACACGATTGGCTAATCGAACAATGCCTTCTCCACACCAGGGTTTTCTTTGGCGGGAAAACGAAGAGTCCATGTTTTGATCTTTTCATCCATTGGCTTATGAAACAGATGACGAACACTTACCGAAACCATTTTTCAAGGTCATACGAAAATCGCTCTATCTGGCTACTGTTCTATGCCCATTGGAACGCAAAATGTACTTTCGTCGATACTAGGTTTCATCAAGACACTAGTGGGGAGCTTAAGCGACTACGACAGCGAAGGCTTCGAAAACGTCACTTAAAATGTGAATTTGCGCTGCTTCAAACTTTGTGGCGCTTATTCCTTCTTGTATTGATTTCTTAAATGTTGGCAATATTTTTTGGAGTTGAATTCTAAAAGGGTGTATCAAAGTTCAGGAAAATTGTTGTCTTGTGTTCCCGTCCTCGACACGTTGTAATCGGGCAACGAAATAGTCTAAACCTATTCGGCTTTTCTGCCGTTCTCGTTGCCGTCGCCGTTGTCGTTGCTTGAGCTCTCTATTCTCCCGTCGCCATCGGGACGGCGAAGCGGTGTCCGTAATAGCAAGAATCCACAATACAGTCAAATATCACTTTGCTGCAGAGAAAGCCATTTGTACCCTTGAAAACATGCAGAGCAGTTACCAACAAAGCGCATCAAAAGACTGATACTTTTCGACGGAATTAGTAGTACTTCGATCAGTACTTTGCATGTGCTTTATCCAAAGAATGTATATGGTCCCAGAACAAACAGAGCGGAGAACACATCATCGGCATAAAACATGGGAATAAAGCAGCATTAACTTACCCTTGAATGAGTTTCCTTTTTTCCATTTACGTCCTCTACGGCCTTGTTTTTAAAAACAAAATAGTGTAGCTTTTAAATTCACGTCAGATATGTTCCAGCGAATTGGACGAAGCGCGGGCATAAGATGAAAAAATTTTACAAAACATGTGATTTTTAACAATGTAATGACAGAAAGCCAATCGGGTGCTGCAAAACAGGCAATATTTTCGCGCACGGATTAAGAAATTTCATACGCTTTTCTTTATTTCTCAACTGCTTTAGAATATGCATATTTTTTATATAGACACGAGTGTTTTACTGGAAAATATACCACGCGTAAAATTCATAAAAACTACATCCGGGACCCGAGTGATTTATTTTCCATAATCTCACACGTAAGTTTATCGATGACGTAATTTCGGTAATTTCCCTCTATTATTTCATCGATGTCTTTTTGTCTATATAATAAAAAAAACATTAAACGGTGGCTTGAAGATATGAATTTTTTTTCTCGTGGAAAAGACAATATTTTACGAACGAGCGCAGCGAGTGAGTAAAATATTGTTTTGCCACTCGAAAATAAAATTCATACCTTCAAGCCACCGTGTAATATCCTTTATCTATTGGGCTCCGTCGGCGTTAATCATCAGCACCTTACCCATAAAAACACGTCAGTGTCATCGTTTTGCAGTGAGGGACGGTTTGTTTTGTTTTGTTTTATGTGTGTGTGTGCGTGTTTTGTTTTTGTTTTTATTTGTTGTGTTTGCTTGCTATGTTTTGTTTTAAGAGGAGAAACGTATTATTTTTTTCATGAAACCATAAATAAATGTAGAAAAGACAGTCCGCGGAAACGGCGTTTTTAGTAGTAAAAGCATTAGTAACTTGGATTGAGCCCTGATATATCGCTAACTTTGTAGGGAGGATTTTCTCCCGTTGTTGATATGTAGTCGTCAGATAATCAAAATAACGTGACAACGATTTAAGAATGTTAAATATTCTGCGTTAATTATATACCTTTATAAAAATTCACGGACTTTGAGAAATCAGACCAACAATTGCATTAAAAAACATTTTCCCCGTGCATGAAGCCTACGACGATTGCCCGTGGTTTATAAAAGCAATAAATCAGCTGCACACTGTTCACAAGTTTAAGTATAAATAAGGGCCTGTTTACATGGAGGTGGTGGACCCCAGGTGGGTGAGGTAGCCCGCTTAGGTGGGATAAAAAGTTAATCCTCCTTTACATGCAATCATATCTTACAACCACACCATCCTGAGGTGCACTTTCTCAAGATTACTGAATGGTCGCTAAGCACGCAAACAAGAAATATGCTGGCAAACCACGTGTTTTGGCGATTAACGCTCTTCTACACTCACTTGAAGTCTGCGTTGCAGCCGGTCCACGTATTCGTAAATATAGTCCGTCTACGAATTAGTGCACAAAAATTCGTTCTGATATCCTGCCGAATCGCAAGGACATATGTGAGCGTTCCTGATAGGCGGGTTTCTTGCGGGTTTCTTATGCGCCTCACGATTGGCATAATTCGTACGTGTGCGTGACGGTTGAGCGCAGAGACATTTCAAAATTCACAGAAGTGAGTTGGCAAGGATCGTTTACAGTAAACAATGAACGAGCAGTCCTAGCGTCAAAACATTAAGTAGGGAATCATGATATTCACGGCCAAAAACTACACACATTTAGCTATTCAGGTCCAGGCATTTAGGAGAAAACCAAAGAGACTAAGGTTATTTAGCCACAATAACAAAGCTTAAGGATTGAACAGAGGTAAAAGAAACTGCATCAGTGATCACATCCTGTCTGAAAACATTTGCCGAAACATAAACCACAGTAACTAATTACTCAATACGCATGGAACAGATCAGCTTTATAACCTCTAAATGTGAGACTCAAAGCGGCAAAAAGTTTTGCTCAGTCAAAGTGTAGAATACTCCATGCACTACGTAAACTACGCAAAAAGAGAGCAAGAAAAACCTCTATTGTTCAAGTTGACTCTAAGGTCACGTTCCACACTATCACAGGCTCGATCCGACTCTTATCACGAGCTATTAGTCGTGTTTGGCCTGGACAACACTTAATTCAAATCGGACTAATCACAAACCGCGTAAGAAACTAGCCAATCAAAAACGCCGACATACGTCCTTGCGACTCTGCGGGATTCGAACACGATATTGAGCACTAATTCGCAGACGTTCTATGCAGAAGGTTTAGAGCGTCTACGACGCGGGCAAACTCACTTACTGCTCTTATTGCAACCTTCACCAAAAGTGGATTTTGCGCGAATTTGATGTATCACGAATCGGACCCCGGCTAGGCGGGTTACCCCGCCTTGAAAGTTTGCATGGAAAAATTCGGCCCCGGCTGAGAGGGTTACCCGGCCTGGCAGACCGGGCTACCCGCCTTGGCGGGTCCCCCACTTACCATGTAAACGTGATCAAATTAAAATGAGAGATCATATGGACAGGCGGGTTACCCCATCTAAGCGGGTTACCTCACCTACCTGGGGTCCCCTACCTCCATGCATGTAAACAGGCCCTAACACATTGTTGGAAGGCACAGTAGACTGAAAAACAGGCCGAATTTTTGCATATTCAAGTACGTGCGTGCAGTCAAACAAAAAGTCTGGAGCGAGGTTGAAAACGGAGAGCGTGACTGGGGAGTGACGTTGAAACGGTTGAGAACATTGCCGATGACTTTCCAATAGGAATTGCCCGTAGCTGGGAAAGCCGGTAATTCGGACGAATATAACGTATGCAAAACGGATAGTTTTTTTTCTCTCCCCTCACAAGCCCAACGGGAGTGTGAAACTTGGTTGCCTTCGCGAGAGAGACTCTTACGCTTCGCTAAACCGATTTTGAGAAAAAATGAAAAAAAACCTTGTTTTCTAGTGTAAAGGCAAAGAAGAGACCACGCATAAGGCATGAAAGCATTTTCTTTTCTCACCATATCTGGTAAAATATACGCCAAGTCGACGTTATTTCTGGATCATTTAGGGCTATTCTCACCATAACGTTCAAAACAAAATATGAAAAGCATTTTTGAACAACAGTTTAAAGTAAAGTACAAAGTTACTATCTTTTGATATTCTTATCAATTACAAATTAATTTCCGGTCAACTACTGACAACTGGATATAACGACGACTTTTTGCTTTATTTCTTTGCCTTATTCCGACATCTCGGCCCCCACATGCATATATGTTCTCTCTATCCACCCCTTAGAATCCTTGCTCTTTCAATCGGAAAGGTACGTTTACAACAATCGGCCACCTAGTCAGGTTAAGGGAAAATATATGTGGATACATTTTCGAACTCGCTCTTGCTTGCTATTTTTCAAAAACAACTTACTCCCGACGTTTGCATCTCGTTAAATTCCGTGTCCCTCTTAAATTAAGAATCTCCCAAATTCATCTTTCAGTCTAATATTCCGAAACTGGATGCCTCAACTGACCTATTGAGCATCCTCAGGTTAAGATTGATTATGTCACCAAAGTGTTTCTTTCAGAAGTGCCAAACATCACGCCCATTCAATGCATGAGGAGTAAAAATGCAGACGTCAGCTTCTGTTGAGAAAAATATTTCCCATCGTGTCCCCAAGTTCCCGGCTTTCCTCCATCTCTCGCCGTGATCTCTCGCTAGCGCTAGCTTCAGCATGGTTTTCTATAACTTGCTGTTACTCTTTCATTATTCAAGAATAGACAACTTCGTTTGGTCATTCTATCGGATTGTCACGCTGATTATATTCTGCTTCCAGCTAGACTAGAGTTATAATTTCTGTGAATGTTCTCGCACGACAGGTAAACAGAGTTTGTGGAACCACCACTGTACGACACACGTGCATCCAAGTCACGTGACGCCTCAACCTCGCTCCGGGACAGACATCCTCTGGCGATGTAATTTTCTCGCTTGATCCTCACTTCAAGCTTGTGCGGAATATTTGGAATCAGCCAGTCTAACAACTGCACAGTGAAAAACACGAAATATTGAAAGAGGATGACAAAACCAAGTCTTACGGCCAGGACGAAGAAATATTGGCGACTGAATTGGTAAGGCTTGACTGGCTCAAAGTATTCCTTAAACCTGAAAAAGATAAAAATACGAAAACTTTCAATGAAGAGAACTTTGGTTTGTAGCAGTTTTGCGAATGTAAACCTAAGGGTATAGTCGATCAGTCAGTCAGTCAGTAAGTCAGTTATGAGATGGCTCTTATATGGATTAGTACAAGCGTTATTCAAAGATCGAAAAACTGCATGTCAACTAAAGTTATAGTGTTAAAGCCGTGAAACTTAAAAGTCTACAGGCAATGCCATTTTTGAGCTTCATCATGGCATGTCCCCTGGCATAACTGCCAAAGAAATCTCTACTTGACATATCTTATAATGAAACGTTACGGAAACACCTCGAGAGCGCTCGGATGATATACTAACCTACAAAATGACTTGTTGTATGGCAGATTCAAGAAAGGATCTCTTGGAATGGCCATTTCACTGAAGTCTTCCACGTTAAAATACGCCAAGCTGTTATTGACGTAGCCAGTTAGACTACCATCGGAGCTGTATGAATATTTGTATACTTCCCTGCAAAAGGGAGTAGAAAAAACTAAATAATAAACAAATAAGCAAAACATTATTTAACGTATACACCATTTTAACTGCTGGGTTTCGTCTACACGGGTCTGGTCATTAATATTAAAATATTCTTTTACCTTTTCCAGATCACTCATGAAATGCAAACCCCACGTGATGGCTCCCAGCGGGGAGGAGCACTATTCCTAGGCATGCTCTATGCTAATGAAGCCGGATTAAGCTCCGGCCGTGTGGGCCATTGGCTCATGTGCGCTTGCGCTTTTACCTTTATGTACCTAAATTTCACCACGCATAGTCAACGATTTCCGGGCGTTTTGTATTTATTCGTGCACTTATAATGGGTCATCCTAGGGGGGGGGGGGGGAGGGGTGACCACGGGGAATCCCCGGTCATTTGCACAACGACGTTTACAAATCCCACCTACTCTTGAACAATATATAAGCTATTAACGTCCCTTTCCTGGGGGCAAAAAAGTGTGCTCTGCCAAGTAAAAAGGTGCAATATTTCAAACGAGTCCTATCTGTTATTTTCTATTTGCTATAATTATACGTATATTTTTTAATCATTCTCTGTGATCCCTTTTAATTTTATTGATCATTTTAAAAAAAGGACAGTCCCGGCCCATTACCTGTATCACTACAAAGTCGATGAGTCAAAAACAAAAAAAAAACATGAAAAATCCCAAAATAATACCAGAAATGCTTCAAAACAAGAAACCAAACGCCATGTCAAGTACGTTGTACATACAACTAAGCAGACGTTTTCCAGAACTACGTGACCTTTCACCCATGTTAATTTTAGGATAAAAAAGGTTCAAGCCTATCATTTTGATTGCAACTAATGAAAAGCACAGGTAATCAGTGCTGTCGAAAATAATGTTTCATACCTCGGTATAAATTCAGAAGTAAAACCAATTACGAATGAATTCACCAAGACAGCAAACCAACTCATCGTTCGTAAGATTCCAAACCAGACTCCAATTCCTTGCGAACGCTCTGCGACGGGTCTGCGGAAGTTTACCACAAAGTTAATAGCATCTATGCGCAGTTCCAAGATATTGTTGATGAGTGCAAACAATGGGGCCAGAGGAAACGCCGCCACAAACATCGTCACAAAGCCAAACTGAATAACTGAAAATAAAGAACAGGAAAAAAATAAACTAAAAAAATAATAGCATCCAGACTGACCATCGAGCTTTTACTAAGTGCAACTTGACAAAACCATCGAACAAGTAGCTTCGTCGACGTGGCTCTCGAGCACTTAACAGTCCAAAGAAAATTTTCCCTTCATACATACTGCAAATCTGACTTATTATGTATAAACAAGAGCTATAAGGTTAACATATTGGAAGCTCAAGCTGATAAGTTAGGCTTGACCAGCACCGAAAACTCTTATTCTGCGATAACTTCACTGCTCCAAAAATTAGTTGCAGATCAAACACTAAAAAAGAGCGACTGCTGTGGGTTCCTGCAGCTTACCCATATCATGATACTCATAGAACATCCTCAAATCAGGTTCACTGTTCAGAAGGTAGTCTGTCTCCCACTGGCGAGGCTGTTTATTCCCGGTTGTCTCCTTGTGTGATCGCCCGTACCACCAACGTAACAAAGACCTGTACCACACAAACAAAATGAAAAACTTAGATGCTACCTATTAAGTTGCTACAACCGCTATTTTCGGTTTTTAAAACGTAAGAAAAACCCACTCAGAACCAGAATTTTTTTTATTTTAATTAGTTTGTGGGAACTCAGCCGGCAGAAATAAAACACGATGGTCGGTTGCCAGGGCTTTTGCTCCCGGAAGGTTCTTAAATTCGATTTTTGGCTTACAGAGGAGTAGTTTATATTTCAGATGAAGCAAGACATTAGAACATCTTGATTAGAGAAAAGTTTTCTTTAATTTTTTACAATTGTAAAGGTATTTTTGACTTTTCGTGAAAGTGTGACGTCATAAGTGCACCAAGTTTTAGTAACAACGTTAAAAATTTAAAAAGCAGTGTTCAAAACGTTACAGATATTTTTGTAACAGAAAAACAATATTTACAGTGAAAACCCCATCTCAATCGGATAAAATGGAGTGAAGTTACAGGTAATGAAAGAAATTCAAATTTCCAGCCACGGTCAAACTTTAGTATTCAAACGCGAAAACAATGAATGTATTTGCAACGGAGAAAGTACAAAGCTGCATAAAATCAAAATTGTTTTTTTAATTCGGCATATGTGCTGCTATGACGCGTATTTTGTCACAAATTACGTCATTATTGGGGACCTAACGAAACTGCCAGGGCGACGGCAACGCGACCGTCAAACAAACAAAAGGCTTCATCAGCAAAATAAGGACTCTGCACGTGCATCACGCTTTTTTGTACATTTCTTTGCAGTCCCTGCATAACTAGGACTTGAAATGACCAAATTTTAAGTTTACTTGGGAACGGAAACGGCAAGGCAATAAATTCTACCATCTCTGTCTGAACTTGGGCGCGGTCCCTTCCCTTCAGCTCCAACCCAAATTCTTTTCTTTTACGTAACTGAGCCCCTTGGAATAATCGCCTACTTTTTAGCGACGTTTTCATGGCGTCGCCGTTGTTGGATCGTAAGGTCCCTATTCTTTTTGCTCGCAAAAGTAGCATAATAACATAACAATTTTTGTAAATTAAGCTCAATTGAGCAAAAAAAAAAAAAAAAAAAAAGGAAATGACAAACACACTTACCCTACTAACAACTAAATAGTAGAAACTTTACCAATAGCATATAAAGTTCCTACACCGAGTTAATTATTTCATGGCTTAACTTACGGAATGGCAAACTTGGAGATGGAGTTGATGAATTGCTTTCCCACCATAATGACAGCTAGCTGTATACAAAGCTCAATAAAACAACCCGACGGATCACAACCTTCCATGCGGCCGCCATTGATGCGATGATAATTTCCAGGGTAACCAATGATGCGGCTGCTTTTAAAGAACGCGATGTAAAACAAAGAGGAGTACATGTTGACTGACTGGAATGAAAACAGCTTCAGTGTCAATATGTTGTGGTATTCTGTTCGCGTTCTGGGCATTTCCCAGTCTGTGAGCGCGATCGCGATCTTTTCATACACGTAGCCCAAGACTGTAATGGCAGCAAGATTCAGCACTGACGCCGTTAATGATGTAATGACACGCGCACCTTGCTGGACATCTTCATTCGGGTATGCAGACAGCGCAGCAACTATGGCAGCCCTGTAAATGACCACGCCTACAAGCGTGGCAATCACTAGGAAAACCATGAAAATTACAACTATAATGCCGCAAGTGAACTTTCCAACACGACGAGAAAAGGGAATGTAAGGCTCACTTTTTCCTGTAACTGGGTTTGCTCTTTTGCTTTTTGCTTTGGCCGCAAAAGCCGGCCTTGGAGGCTCGAATTCATCTTCAAAGTGCAGCATGTCCCATCTGTATGCCAAGCTTATTTCACGTCTGCGCCACAACTCAAGGAAAACGGTTGCCCATAGTGACATAAAAACCGCAAAAAATACAGTTCCTTCGTGGTCAAAGAGATGAGTTACTTTAGCATAATGACAGCTCTGCGTCAAGGTCCAGAAGCTGCAGTCCTTGTCGCAAAGTGGGCACATGTAAAATAAGTCCGAATTACTCTTATTGCAGATTTCTTTAACGGGTACAAATGTCACCATAGTCCCAAGACCAGCCACGAAACACCATACACCAACCAAAGCGGCAATTAAAAGCATAAAGTTATACATTCCAAGCCAAGCAAAATAAAATGCTACTCGAGTCCCGAAATAACTCTTAATCGCATCCAACGGTTGATACTTGTACCACTGACTAAACGAAGCCCAACTTTCACGCAAGCGCTGACGGTCAGTTTTCAAAGGATCCTTGTCAGATACCACAGAAAGTTCTTCATGTAAGGGAAATGCGTCTGTGTACACTCCTTGATATAGAAGTCGCGAAATTCCGAACTCCTCGACTTCCGACGAAAATTTTGTCGAGATTAAAAGGCGATGGGTCATTCGACCTCGATCGATGTCAGAGAAAAACGTTTTTGTGTCATCAATCTGAAAACACTCAGACTTTGCTCTGCTGAAAAATGCCGTAACTCGACGTTCTTTTCGCAGACCAAATTGCTCTTGGATTTGAAAGATGTTAAGGACATTCTTGGCCTTTTGAAGCCATTTGCGTTTTCGGCGATGTGAACATGTGGCCAGGGTATCTTTTTCTCGTATAGGGGCGCGGATCATCATTTCCTCCGCGCATTTAGCAAGTACCTCCCAAGGAGCATGAATCAAAACAAAAACTATATTTTCCTGCGTATGGAAAGACAACATGAACAAAACATCAGCCAAAAGGGTGAGTATTAGGGGTCAGTATTTCTTGCCTATTAAGAAAGATGCTCTGTTAGTATTTCTTACCGGTTTTTCAGTTCAGGTAAAGCAAAATCGTTTGTTCGCACATACAATTGGGTTGGATTATTTTTACAAAGCTTAACTACATGGGGCCTAATGAAAAGCAATTGTCACAAAAAAATTGATTCATGAAAAACACAACTAACTTACCTGCTCGTCTGTGGAGTTGACATGTTCCACTATGAGCCCCTGTTTTCTAAGGTTCTCCTCAAATTTTCCTCTAGCCTTTGCCTTCTGCTTCTCTTCCTCCTCATTTTCTTTTCCCGTTTCAGCCTCAGAATAAACTAACACATAGTCAATCTTCTGCAATAGATGAATAAATTTATTTATTTATTTACAATTAAATAGATTAACCCTTCGACGTAATTAATTTGTAATAAAAAATGCTGCCGTAATTTGTAATAAGTTTGTCGTGATTTGTAATAAACTTTAATCAGAAGATGTGACTTGCAAAAATATTTCCAAGTTGTTTTATTCAGTTCAGTTTTACCTGGTATATCATTTACAATGGGCGCCGGCTGGGCCCACGTCTTAGCGGAGGCCTAAACTCAATTTGGGAGATTTTGTATAGGGCTGTGTTAGAAGTACGTAGAATAATTTCAAGCAAAAAAAGCTCCAACTGCAGGACAGTGAAGTTGAATGAAGGAGAGTGGAAATGGTTGGTTTATACCATTGTTCACGACCAACGAACAAAATAATTTACTTCGATCTTGGTACCCGGTCAACTGCCGATTCCATCCAACTAATTCAACTAATTATTGACAGAATTTGTAATCGATCATAAACTTTATATAAGCCTTTTCCCCAAATCGTGGGGAAGTGCTAAGTCCTTGTTAGACTTATTTCCATGAGGAAATTTTGCACTTTGCCTGATTTTGAAAGTGAAAGACTTTGGTAGTTAATTGAATGGCCTATGAGGTTTCCTGTGGTCCAGGGCAAGGAGTCGTCGCTCATGGCGCCAACAATTAAGGAATGAGGTGGAAAAACTCCGCCTCTTTAACAGTGAAATGTCTCTATCAGTCTCTAACACCCTCACTTTCATGGGAATCCTCTGGTTATAAATAATTTGCAAAGCCTACTTTTCGCCTGCCACAGTTGAATGAAAAGCGCGAAACATGACGTCGCGCGCTGCGCGTTCGTCTCTCGAGATTTGCGCTCGACTAAGTTACGTCTGTTATGCGTATTAACTTGGGTTTGCGCAGCACTGCAATAAAAATGGAATTGATTATAGGCAAATCTATGTTTACACTTTAATTTTTGCCTCATTAACATATGCTTATCACTATCTGATGATGCTAACAAAATAAAAACTCAGTCTGAATATTGAAAGGGCATAACAGTTTCAGTTATCTTGGAAAATTTGAGCCCAATTGTTGGTTTTCAGTGTCACGCCATTCAAAATAGATCAAAATAAAAATCAAAACCGTCCAATAGATAAAGTCCAGAATCTGGGAAATAAAAGGAGGTACATATACAAGGACCATCGCCAAGATTCAGATCAGAGGAATATTTCGTATACGAGATATGCCAAGAAATGTTTTACCCAAATTTATAGAGATTTGTATGGAGACGCCATGCTGGTGCTCACCTGGATGAGCTCCAACATGGCGGACGGAAACCAACAGAAACATCTGTTACCGAGTTTTGCTACAAAAGCGTGAATTTATTCCTCGAGAAACTCATAAACATTAAAGTAATACTTTTTCTAATACATGAACTGTTTAAATAGCAAAATTTCCTGAAATAAGCCATTTTTTTTAACCTATATGACAGCTCTCTTGGCCGTCATGTAAATATCGCGTCTCGCAAAAACTTAGAAATTCAAGCGTCCTCTATCACAAAACCAAGAACCCTTTTGAAGCGAAAATTTGTATGAAAATTAGTTTTCAGCTGCTCTAATGCATCGTGAAAGCAAAATCTCGGCAGGATCGATAGTTTTTTAGTTTGAATTTTAGTGACGTCATGTGAAAACCAACAATATCTATTCCAAAACTCGAAATTTTACAGAGAATGTATGCCTCATAACTTTTTTGCCAGACGGCAATTTCGCATTTTTTGATGGCTAGTATTTCCTTCAATATAATGTTGCTAGCATAGAGCTGAAAATTACACAAATTGTTCAACTTAACCAGCTCTTTCAACTTTTAATTAGTTGATAGACAGGGTCTCGGCTTCTATGAGTTAATTCGTACTTAACGAGGAAAAAAGTAAATAATGACGTCAGCAAAGATTCGCCTATTATATTAGAGACGGTCACCTTCCACGTTTGTCCTCTCCTCGCGCGCGTCTCATAACCTTGAATCGATTACTAAATCATAGCATGGCCGAGAAATCGAAAATTCTTAACATTTAACTGTAATCTAAATTAAGCGCTTCTCTCGAAATAAAGCAAATTACGTAATCATTACAAAGTTGGTTAATTTATAACTCTGTCAATCTAAACTAAGACAAAATGCTAACAACTTTACCATATCTCTCAGTCCAGACTCCTCTCCACGTTCTCTGTTTATCAGCAGTATTTCTTCCATAGTTAATAGTTTTCCGAGTTTTGAAAGCTCATCGAGATTTGACTCCGAAGAACTTATCGCAGCGACGTAACTGTCACGCTTCTGACTCCATCGAACGCTGCGTTGAGTTTTGCCTGAAACAATTTGCGCTTCACTTGAAGGAAAATAGCGCGGGTTTCCATGTTGATCGGGATTTGGTGCTTTTTGTGAAATCGGATCGCTGAAAATCAAATTTACCTGTTTAGTAAACTGTCTTTCGCTTGGTTATAATGGTCGACTGTACTTAGTTTGTTTTGTATCGCAATGATGTCTGGTGGTATTTTTAAATTTCAGTATGGTGGCGAACAGGTGTCAAAACCGCCATGATAACTTTGGCATCTTTATCACTTAACTGATGGACTTTATTTAGTACTTAAAAATAAAACTGACAAGCTGATTTGGGCCGTTTTTAATGATTACTGACTTACCTGTAATGAATGGAAGAAGCCGATTTACTTTGACCATGCATACTAGTACAGAATGCCAAGTAAAGCGTAACATACAACTAGCTACAAATGCATGTAAAGCTTCAGCTGCTGTCAATACCAGCATGATATAAATAATTATCGATATTTCTAGGAGTCAGGTCTATCGCTCAAAACTGATATAACATATGAACATTTTCTTTGAAAATTAACAAGAGTTTTACTGGGCGTATTCAGTACTTTTATTCACGCCCGTTAGAATTGTACAAGTACTACTGACAGTTTTTTTGCCATCGCCAACACTTGCATCGGAAACTGAAGATTGGAAACTAACTGAGAGGGCGCACAGACCAGGAAAGCATTCGATTCACCAGAATTAAATTAAAGAAAATCGAGGGAAAAGACCTACCCAACAACGCAAAAAACTCGCGATTTGCCTTCCATTTAGTGGAGCCAAATCTTAAGTCAACTAGACGAAGTTTACAGCCTCTAGAACTCGTTTTTTCATTAATATTAAATTTTTCTCTAATGACTATATGCAAACACTCTATGTTAAATAACATGACGAAGGGGCCTGGTTGGCAAAACACCGGGTCGCTTTTCACTATGTTTGCCTTTTTTTTGACAAAACAACTGCACTACATTGAATCAGTTTGGGATCAGTGTTAAGACATGAAATCAATGCTAATGAGCTAATGAAAAAAAGAATCATTTCACCCTGCATGTTGGTTTATAAATGAAATAGCCTGTTTAACACATAATCACGAGAGTATAGTTGGGAATACGCTATCGAGACGCTAGTTGAAGATATTGAAAATGGCGTTTATCAGAAAAAGGTTTTGGGACGCCTTTTGGGCGGTAAAAAGTCTCACATGTGGCCGGCACCTCGGAAACATAAGCAGGCAGTCCAAGGTCCGTATTCTACGTTTTGAGTACGTACCGCGGGTCAGGCCTGGACAGAAGCCCAAGATCTTTTGTATAATAAAATTTAGTCGAACAAAAGCAATTGGAAAATAAAGGCAAGCGACAGGGTGAAACGTTTCCCCTCGACAATCGTATTCGAATCATTTCATCGCGCACGACTGTAACCAATAGAAACTAATTCACTCAACTGAATAGTTAAGAAATCGAAAAACTTTCATTTTTGTAGTTGAATGCTGTCCGGAATAAATTTGTTTTGTTTTTTGTTTGGGTCATTTTTTTTGGGTAATATTACGGATCGATCCGGATGCAGAAACTAAAATTCTTCATGCAAACTGAAATGAATCAAAGTTGCAGCTGCAGTATATCGGACCCCTTTTAATTACCAGCTCTCATTTCAAAATCATCATATTTGCTTTTGAGATCTCTTTAAAATTAAAATCGAGTGACGTTTTAAAATTGGGCTTCTTCAGAGACGTTTTCAGAGAAATCAAGGATAGATATTTAAGAGTCAGTTGGTAGAATCGAAAAGCAGAAACCAAAATGTTTGGTGGTGCGGCCAGGTAATGGAACGGATTTCAGTTTTGCCGCTTTGGAGTATCAAGTTTGCTTTTAATTTCACTCAGTTCAAGGAAGTGTACCGGTGCGTATAGTTTACTAGTTAGAGATGTTGTTTATGTTCTTTTGAGAATTCTAATGAGAATTCTACAAATAAAATCAAGGTTTCAGATAAACGAGAGCGCGTGGTACGTCGACTGACGACTGGATGTCCCTTGACAAGAGAACCGTCAACCTCGTTCCCAGGGTTCTCTCCTACCCGCCCTATGGCTCCATAGGGCGAGTAGGAGAGAACCCTGGGAACGAGGTTGGTAACCGTGGGTGTTAAAGTCTTTTAGGTTCTCTTGCTCTTGATCATAAGCATTTTCTATACAAACCTGCATTTTTAGCTTTAGCAAAGTAATAGGCAGCGTATACTTCCACTCTGTTCACTGAAAAAAAGAGAATATTCTGAGCCTCTGTTTAACAATGCGAACATGTTTGCCTCCCTGCTTTCCGTTCGTTTTTAGGCTTACTAGTGTAGCATTACTGACAGTCTGTATGTAAGGGTTACCGGCCTGAAGTGAGGGGTTATGTGATTTATTCCCCTCGTGCGTTGCTCACATAACCACGAGCTGAAGGCCGATAAACGGCTTAATATTTTTACATTGGCGAGGATTCCAAATATACATTGACGAAAAATGCCTCTATTGTTCTTTTGTTTTTTAACACTCCATGCTGGCACTGCTGGCATTCAAAAGTTTCTCAGCTTTTTAATTATGTTAGTTTTTCAAAGTCGCATTTCAAATTAGTTGTTCGCAGTGAATGCTAGAAACAGCCTAAAGAGCCTAGCAGTGTGGAGCGATTCAGAGTCAGAAGTAGAGCCGTTTATTACTCGAACTAAAGCAGCTTAGGTGGCCGTACTGCAATTGAGCTTTCGGAAAACAATTTTGAATCTTCATTTGCGGGTGCAGACAACGAGTAAGCAGTTGACAATTTCAATTTTTGCAACAACGATCTTTCGACCGACCTGCATGTTTACAGACAAAGAAAATTCTGGGCGAGGGAACACTACAAGGGAATTCAGTCGAGGAATGAAGCAAGAATACCACCAAACACAAAGAGGTCAACTACATGTCTTCATGGAGTACGCGAGTTTGGGATGACGGAACACCTTACCATGGTAGCGACACTTTCGTGGAACCGTAGAATATTAAAGACGTTGTTCAATTTCGGACTGTCTTTCTGGCTGTGGAAATCGATGAACCAGCAACTAAGAAAATTCGTGAATGTGGCGTAAAAGAAACCCCGGCAGCTTAGAACTTAGAACTTAGAATGAAATACGCCCAAATAGATTTCTCTAATACTGGGCGGGACGGTTTGCGGTTAAAGCCTACGTAAGTGCCGTGGCACTTTTAGAGATCTTATAGCTGGCATGGCTGATTGCTTGAAGCTATTTAAGGACAAAGATGTTGCTACATCTGAAGGAAGTAAGTTCCACACTCTAATTGTTCTTGGAAAGAAGGAATAGCTATGAGCTAATACGGATGACTGCAGTTGTTGATACGATAAGCAATGACTCCTAGTAAATGAGGTAGTAGAGCGTGTAACCTGGTCAGGAAATTTACAATTAACAAGACCATTGTGAAACTTGTAAAAAAGGACTGACTGATTAAACAAACGCCTTTGTTCAAGAGTATCCCATCCAAGTGCACTAATTAAGCCAGAAGTACTTGTTGTAAGTTTATAGTTATTGCATACAAAGCGGGCTGCGCTTTTTTGGACTTGCTCAAGACGATTTATATCTGTGTCGGTGTGAGGGTTCCACGCGGAGGATGCATATTCAAGCGTTGGTCTCACCAGCATCATGTAAGCACTCTGCTTAACTTCTCTGCTACATGGCTTCAATGTTCTTCTTATAAGTCCCAGAATCTTGTTGGCTTTGGCAGCAACTTTAGAGCAGTGCGCACCCCAGCGAAGGGTTTCAGAACACCTTACACCTAGGTAGTCACATTGGGAAACCTTCTTAAGGGCTTCTGAATTAGCAGAGTATGTGAATTCGTGTGGCTTTCGCTTGTTCGTAGTGCTGAGTAGGTGGCATTTAGACACATTAAAGCCCATCTGCCAATCAGATGCCCATTTGGTTAGATTGTGTAAGTCCTCCTGGAGTATCTCCTGATCGTGTTGAGATTTGATGGCCCGATAGAGCACAGTATCATCAGCAAAGAGCCGCAGTTCAGATTTTGGCACCTCAGTAATGTCGTTTATATAGAGTAGGAATAAGGTCGGACCAAGTACAGAGCCTTGCGGCACACCAGAGGTGACAGAAATAGGATTGAAGTGAGTGCCATTAATAGACACAAATTGGGTACGGTTTTGAAGGAAACTGGATATCCACTTGTGGGTCTTACCGTTGATTCCGTACTGACTGAGCTTATGTAATAGCTTAGTGTGACTGACCTTGTCAAAGGCCTTACTAAAATCCAGTAGAAGAGCATCAACTTGGCCTTGCTGGTTCAAGATGTTAGCCCAGTCGTGACATGTCAGCACCAACTGCGTTTCACAGGACATGCCTGCACGAAAACCATGTTGTAAAGGAGATAGAATACCATTGGCAGACAAATGCGCGTTGAGATGACTGAGCACAATATGTTCCATAAGTTTACAGGCCAGGCATGTAAGGGATATTGGTCGGTAATTTGCTGGATTATCCTTGTTCGATTTTTTGTGAACTGGTACAACCATGGCTTTAGACCAGTCACACGGAAGGGTACCCAAGTTGAAACTCTGTTGAAAAATAAATGACAGCATACCAGATATCTCTGCTGACAGGACTTGTAGACAGCGTGGCGAAATGCCATCGGGGCCAGACGACTTTGATACATTCAGATTAGCTAAAAGCTTCTGAACGCCAGATTCATCAAACAAGATGTCTCCAATGTTCAAAAAGTTAGCACAATAGGTAGAAGTGGATGTGCATGTAGGAAGTGATCCATTGTCTCTGGTAAATACACTCTCAAAGTGTTTGTTTAGGAGATCGGCCTTGTCCTTGTCAGAGATGAAAATTGAAACACCTTGGCGCAATGTTGGTATACCCATGTTTTCTGTCCTGGAATGTTTGATATAGCTCCAGAATCTTTTGGATTATCCTTCAAGCTTCCCCCAATTTTCCTGGACAGACAGTTGATTCGGGGGTTATGTAATATATCCCCCCCCCCCCCCCCTACTAAAAGAACAAAGGAATAGGAGCTTATGTAAAAATAATAATAACATAGCACTGCACATTTTTCAACAGTATGACCTTTGAAACTGCTTTTAAACGAAATTGTCCGATGCCCTCGTGGGTATTTTTTGGGTGGGTATGTGCCGCCCGTGACTCCAAATTGGCACCCCGTTCTAAAAAAATTTCCCCTTAAATTGATACCCCGTTCTAGAAATGGGCCAATTTTTTATACCCCGTTCTAAAACTCACCCGTCCCTTTCTTTTGAGCCCGTATCCATGTCCCTCGGGTACATTATGGACTCGTTCCAGACTTCTGCGCGCCTATTTATCCAAGATGGCGGAAGCAGCGCTCGCGGCTAGCGCCAAAATACGTCCTCCCTGCATCTAAAAGACAGGATGCAACAAGAGTACAACAATTTGCTTTGTTAACGCATTGAACCGTATTTTTAAAAGCAATCTGTCCTTGAATAATTTCAAATGGCTGCTTACAAAACTGGAGCTTTCGTGCGTTCGAAGTATTATACCCCGTTCTAGAAAACGCCTCTGAAATGGATACCCCGTTCTAAATGACGAGCTTCAAAATCACGACCCCGTTGGGCGGCACATACCCGTACAGGTAATATAATCTATGGGAGTACCCCCCCCCCCCCCCCCGGGCCCTCGTGCCAATTCACGGTCTCGGAATAGAAATAAAATATAGAAAATTCGTGTCCCTTAATTGATGTAGGAAAACTGTCTAGTTTACCTTGATTCCCTTGAAAGCTTTGAAGAAGAAAAATGTAATTTGGACAATTAGGATTTCTCGCTTTTAATGAAGAAAGCACTGTTTTAATTAAAAGGCCTACTCAATCCTTGGCGCGGATCATGCGTTTCTGTTACTTTTATGCTCTTTTAAAAAGATAAATGAGCAAAAAATTGCAGGAATAAATTAAGAGAACGTGAAAAGTGCTTCCTAACTTGCAGTCATTGATAGTTTTGTTTTCTTCCTCTGGTGTGGCGTTCTCAAAAGTTTTGTTTTTCTTTGCCTTTCACAGATTATTCATAATAATAGTTTAAAATTTGAACGCTTTTAGAGTAACAATGAAAACGGAAATAAATTTCTGCCGGCAGGGAGACCACAAAATAGGTACCATATATGACGTACTCCGAGTCCCAAGAAGTCTGAGTCCTAGTAAAATGTGCTACATTTCAACATGGCGGCCGTTAAGATTCGCTATGGGCGTTTATTCTGGATTTTTCGCCTTTGTTACAAACCTAAGTGCTCTCTACCACAAGGAATAGCTTTACGAGGCTTATGCAGTACCATTATATCTAATGTATATTACAGAACGCCTCTACTTTCCGAAAAAAACTGGAATGGCATAGAAACGACGCATGATGGTTTTTTGAAACCAAGGTCGTTTGGTCAAGTCGATCTCAGAACTATATCACGATCAAAGGACGTAGACTTGCGTAGAGGTGAAGAAGACTCAGGATATTATTCGGAGAGTGAGGATGAAAACATTTTGGTCGGCAAAAGTAACAAACGTAAACAAAAATCCGATCAGGCCGCGAAGTTAAGGAAATCTAAGCTCAGACAAAAGTCTGCCAAAACGATGACTTTACGTCCCTCGAAATATCTGTTTAGAGATCGTAAAGATTGGAATGAAGAGAAGCGGTGGGAGGGAAGAGAAATTCCTGAAGACCTCAAAAGCAAAGCAAGTTGGTATTCCAGGCAAATGGCCAAGCTAGCTAATGGAGGCGAGGTGAGAATGAGAACCCCACATGGAGGCTCTGTGGCCAAAATCTATAAAAACTATCTCACTAAGGTTAAGTCACCTGAATTTACTCGAAGATTGTGTCCTTTAGAGCTGTGTAGTCACTGCCTCTCCTCACTTTTTCCTCTTTTGATGTTTTAAGAATGATGAATATTCATTATTTTAATTGCATTCAATTGTAGAAATTCATTAACAACTCGGTGGTTTGTATGAGTTGACTTCTAGATAGTTTGGCCAGTTTAATACCCTCCCTGGGTCATATAAGCTTACATGCAATGAAACTTCCACTTATCTGAGTCAGAAATCAATGATTTGATTGGGTATAATGTACTTGCGCCTACCAGGGCTTGAAATAATTTCCCGGCTGGCCCCAGTCAAGTTGTCCGGTCAAAACTGTTTTTGCTCAGACACAACCTGTTTTCATTTATCATAATCCGATTACCACTTTTACCGCCCTGCATGGCAGGGCTTCTGAAATTCCGGTAAATCCGCAAAATCATGCGAAATTTGGTAGAAATCCTACCAAATTACGGTGGCCCAAAAGTGTCACAGCAATTTCAATTTGCTCACGGCAATTTCAGTTTCACTCACAGCAATTTCAATTTAACTCATGGCAATTTCAACTTGTTCACAGCAATTTCAATTTGTTCGCGGCAATTTCAATATACTCACGGCAATTTCAATTTGTTCACAGCAATTTCAGCTTGCTCACGCACTTTCAATTTGTTCACGGCAATTTCAACTTGCTCACGGCAATTTCAACTTGCTCACTGCAATTTCAATTTTCCCATGCAATTTCAATTTTTTAACGGCAACGCTCACGGCATTTTTCTTCGGCGTCCAACAGTTGCCACCAAAAGTCAAAACACAAAATTGAAAGTCGATATTTAAAGTCGATCTTCAACACGAACACTTATGCCAGTAGACAGTGAGTAGACAACCGAGGAGTTTACTGGTCCCAGAAAATTATAAGCTTTATCTAAGACTCATCTGGTGGCCTGTTAATATTTTACTGCACAGCATCTCAAAATGGTTCAATCCCTCACATCAATCCAAGCATTGAAGCTACTTCTAAGTCTTGTTTACTGATGTTATTGGTAGCAGTGTTCCTATTTTTGCTACGAAAAAGCAAAAATGGTGGAGCCATACGAAGGGACATGCTCTTTATGGACCCAGTCTGAGATTCATTTTTTGTTTTATATGAGAACGGTACGGTCTCAGACTGGCACGAAAGTAACTCGTGTCCAGTCAGCAACCGAGATGAAGTCAGACCGGTCTGAGTATCATTTTCAGGTCGGTCCCATGTAAACGCATGAAAAGAAAAGTATGGAGACCGATACGAACTCATACGGGTCTGAGTTTGTCCCAGTCTCATGTAAATACCCCCTAATTCAGGCTAGTTCGTAAATCGACTTTTGATTTGTGATTTTCACTTTTCTCTTTGAAGATCGACTAGAAATATCGACTTTTGATTTTGCGTTTTGACTTTGGCGGCTGTAGCTGACAGGTGGTGAGCGAAGCGAAAAATGTTGTGAGCGTTGCCGTGAAAAAATTGAAAGTGCCTTCAGTAAAATTGCGAAATTGCCGTGAGTAAATTGAAATTGCCATGAGCAAAATTGAAATTGCCGTGGGTAAATTGAAATTGCCGTGAGCAAATTGAAATTGCCGTGAGCAAATTGAAATTGCCGTGAACAAATTGAAATTGCTGTGAGCAAACTGAAATTGCCATGAGCAAATTGAAATTGCTGTGAACAAATTGAAATTGCTGTGAGCAAACTGAAATTGCCGTGACACTTTTGGGCCACCGTACCAAATAAATGTCAGTTCAACATTATTTGAAACTTATCCCGTCTAATGGGGCTGTTTTTGCCTTAAACTAGATGCAAATTTATGTTGAAACTTCATCACTGCAAGAAGAAAACATCCCAAAACTACCAGGTGTTCTTAGATTATTATTACGTAAAACTGGGCACTGGCCAGTGCATGATATAACTGAAAATCTTTGCTATTGGCACATTTCGAAGCTCATTGTTGTTAAAAGAGCAAATGATGATCTCTGATAAAAAAAAAAAAACCTTGTGCGAGACAATACCAAGTCCAAATGGGATCACAAAGCAAGCAGGGGACGGTAGCCGTACTCGAGCACATGAAAAGGTGAAGTGTTTTTGAAAGAGGTGAACAACTAAAGCTTACGTACCTTAAACTTTTAAGCACAAAATTGCCGGTTTTAAAAAGGGAACATATATAAGTAGTCAATGTTTTTGTTGTTGTAGTTATCATCATTCCCCTCCTTCTCCCCACAAAAAAAAAAATGGTGAAAGTGCCGTTACTGTTCATATAATCAGTGCAAAACTGATCGCTTTGTAGTGAAATATGCCCTCCCAGAAAATTTCCGCGAAATTCCCGCAAAATCTGTCCTTTTTTTTCGCAAATTTGTCTCTGAAAATCCCACGAAATTTGACTTTTTGTGTGTGACCTATAAGAGGCATGGGTTATGAACAGTTTACGTTATAAAAGTTCTTGATCTGGTCATCTTTTTCTCTCTTTCCCCCACCTTTTTTCCTTCACGAACATCAATAATGTCACACATGCCCAACCTTGACCAATCGTATTTTAAAAAAGTGAAGGTCTGAATTAGAAACGTAAAAGAGTGGGCAAAATGTCTGGTCATCTAAGGGTTTGACTGGACAAAGCCCTTTTTTGACCAGACATTGTCCGTTGAGCGGCCATTATTTGAAGCCCTGCCTACAGATAAAGTATTCTTCAGATTTTCATCGATTGAATATTTGAAAGATGAAAACATTGTTTACCAAGCAACAAAATTACAGGTAACAAAACTGTGGGCAGAATGGCTGATTACTTATCATTTTTGTTGCAAACAGATTGACAAAGTCCTGGAACTCTTTTCATCTTTCAAAGAAGAAAAAATTCCTTTGACAGTGGAAATTTTTAACATCATCATTTCTGCATATGCCAGAGGTGGAAGGATCAGAAAAGCTTTTAAATTCTACAATGATGTAAGTTTTCATACCTGGTCCAGTATATGTTGCAGTTAATTTTTTATTTCAGGTAACGTTTGTTTTTTCCTTTGTTTCAACTTCATTAGCAGACATCATGCCATTTACCATACCCAAAAACCAAAGAAAAACAAAAATTACCTGAGATAAAAGATTGACTACATAATAATTATACAAGCTTAGAAATGTTTGCCCAGTTTGTAAAACCGACATTCATTTAAACTGACTTTGGAGTTATTTAATTACTATTAAATAATAATATAATAATAATTCTTAAATCATTGTTTAATTCCAATCAATGATCTTCCCAAAATTCTAAGCACAGAGGACTTATTTTTTCTGGGAAGGAAAACCTAAATAGAAGAAGTCATGACTGGAACTTAAAATTAATATTCTGCACTACATTGCTTGAAACTGTGCATTATTTAATATGTGTTTATACGCTACATTAAGAGCGAATGCACAGAAAAATCGAGCAAACCGTGGCCACAGCTCAAAACCTAACCTACCCTCATTTTCAGTCTGTAATAAGGTTTTGATGAATTTATAACATTGCTGAGGTTTAAATTTCAAAATGCGGACGAGTTTGGGAATTATTTGAGATTTTCGATTTCAACGGTCTGCGGGCCTAAAATTAGCCGCCGAACACGGGAATATAGCCCAGTGACAGAAGTGAGCTGACTTTCATAAACGAGCGAATATATTGGCAATCTTCCACTTGAATTTCACAAAACAGATATCTAACAATTTCTAAAAGGCACATTTTTTAGATTTAGAGAATAAAATATCGACGAACAAGCACAATTTTGAAACGTAATTTGCATAATGCTTATAAATACAACAATTTACCACTAAAACAAAAATCGAATTTTCTATATGGGGGAATTCTCCAAATCAGCCCAAATCCCGGTTACTACCCAATGAGTTATAGTACTTCAACATGATCTGAAAGTTAGTCTGGTGTTCTTGCGAACGCTTGTAAAATAGATTGATTATTTTGAGGTTATTTTGCCCCAAACAACGGCTAATTGACCCCAGGGTCAATTGACACGTGCACGTCACCTTAGTTTTATGCGTCGATTTGAGCTTGTTAAAAGGGAGAAACTAACAAGATTCTTTTCATATGTACCTGTTTTAATGAAATGCATGCAATCTTCAAAAGGAGGGGCCGTTCAATGGGTAATTTCTGTTCTTGAGATCTTGTAGATTGTAGCATGGCGTCTGTGAGCGGACCTGAGTCTACGTCTGTTTTTCCGTGACTGCGAAAGCAGAATAACATCTTAAAAATAATAATCCTCGCTCGAACCTTCGTAAATGAATCATCTTTGCAGTGCCTTACCCGAGATACAAAGTGGGCCGAATAGGAAAACATTCTAGCGCAATTTGGATCCTTTGCAGCACGTGGTGTATTTGCTCAGCGGCGTAGTTACTCACCTCCGATTGCGTGACCAGGCAATTATCGATTGTCTCTTGCGAAAAGTAAGTGCACGGGAAACCAAAGCTTCCGAGATACAGAAAATTTATTTTCCTGTATATGACCAGTTGTCCTTTTGTCCTATTTTAAAAGTGGTTAACTAAGTTGGTTAGCAAACATACTGTCCCACTTTTAAAAATGGTACAGTAACTGAATGTTCTGTTCTTCTGATTTACCCCCAGAAGATATATTTGCACTACGCAGGAAAGGCAAATGAATTAAATTTTAAGGTTCAAGGCGGTTTTAAGGCATGGGCTACCAATGGATTAGTCAGACCTGTCATAAGGTGCATTGCACAGAAAATTGCAGGCATGATATCATCTGCTATTATAATTTATGTCCATTAAGTGATTTTGCAGTAAACATTTTGACTTTTTTACCCCAAAAGTTTTTTCCGTTCGATTCTTACAGATCCAAAGTTTAATAGTTAAATTTCTACAATTTGTTGTTATTAAAATGCAATTCTGCAAACAACTAAGTATTTAATTTTGCGTAAAAGCTACATGAAATTTTACTGTTTAGCTGTAAATCATTGAAAAGAGAAAGCATGATGCTTTCTCTTTTCAAGTCTAGTAGGACTTAAGCAATGGCATTGCCCAAGTCCTACTAGTTGGTATCCATGTCTGCTAAGGAGGAAACAGTTTGCTCTTTTCAAGAAATTGTTCTTGCCCATTGCGGTTTCAAACCAAGGATAGCAGCAAGTCTGTCGTGGTCGTATACCGCTACTTCAGTACAAGCGAAGCATAGGCGCACAAGTCAGCACTTGCGTTTAGTCAGGTGCCAAAAATGAAGTGGAAACTTAACCCCAAGGGCGTCCATGTTCGTTCCGGCTCAAAAAGGTAGAGTCCAAGATAGTAAAGCAGTTGTGTAGTAAAAAGTAATGCGAAAAACCTGCGGGGCTGGGGAAAGAAAGGCATCTTATTTTTCTTTGGCTTGTTCTATTTTCGCAACGCGGTACAGGCTACGAAATACTGACAAGCTCAGTATATGTCTTCACCACCGAGAGTCACTTGCCCTTGGCCGGACAAGCCGTCACGTATCATATTTCGTTCCTAAAGTTATTTCAAAGCACAGTACCAAACCTACTCAGCGGCCGAAGGCAGAAATGGGGGATGAGCAAACGAATGTCACATCATATGTTGCAAGAAACCGGTATCCTTGTGCCTATCGGCTCAGGAACGATTGATTAACACTAGAATATCAGGGTCAGAATTAGAGTGCTAGAATAGGGAAGGAAGAGAAGGAAACCGCCGCGCACACCTGTTAAGTCTTTTATAACGGCTTCAAAGAAGGGCGTTGTGGCTGCTATTTAATTTACAGTGTCTGTTAAAGGTGTGGAATTAATCTTACAGCAACTGGAAACGTGGCCACGCCTGCTGAAACTGAGATTGCTTGTAGGATGAACGGCTATAGCTTTGGTATATTCACAAAGGCGTTTTGTCCAGCGAACTGAGTTCGTAGTTTTTCTTAACGAAGGGATGGGGTGGGTCGAGTGAATAGTTCGAGGAACGTTTTCTCTCTTTGGGGGGAGGGGGGAGGGGGGTGGGGTGGGTTATATTTGTTGATATCAGGAGTTCTGGCCTGGATAGAGTCGTTGTAAAGCTATTTTTTCTTTGGGGTATCGGTTTACCGGAAGCTGAACAAGGAAAGGTCAATGGTGCATTTATGGAATAATAGAGACTCTCATGGTCTGGCAACGATCAAAGCCCGCATTAGAATTCATGATAATTGAAGGTCATGATATGGAAAAAGAGAGTCAAATGGTGGATGCCATGCAATCCTCGCAGGTGTGGGCGGCGTACCTGGCCATAACGGTTGCCCCTGCGACAGAAGGCAAGCATGCCAAGATTTTCCAGGGGTGATGCTAATGAGCCGTCCCTTTCTTAGTACCCGTTCCTTGTCTTAGACCCGGGAAAATTTCTCGAAATTGCACCATCATTTTGGGCCTAAGGCTTGCAAAGTCCAACCATAATAGCGCATGTTCGCGACGGTATTTTTAAGTCAGTCAAGTTCTTAAACCAGACCTTAAACGACCAGTTTTATGTGTCGATAACAGTTTAAAGGCATACAAGCCTCATGCAAAAGACAGTGGGAAGGAAGTGCACATCGGTGATGGGGAAAAAGGAGTAGCCCACAGTTTTTTTAGGGGTGGATCTTTCGAAACATTCTTATACTCTTGGACAGATATGCATTGTTTAAAGTTTTAGACAAACCAGGTGTAAACTATAGTAACAAACTGTTAAATGTACATCAGCAAGATTTTTGTGAATCTAATTTTTCGCTGGAGACTATCGTTTACTGGCTGGTCACGCAATCAAAGGTAACGTACTTTCCCAGGTTTATTTACTCACCTTTCGCTCAGCAATACACTGCGTTTTCCTATTCGGCCCACTTTTTATCTTTGGTAAGGCACTGCAAAGCTGATTCACTTAAGAAGATTCGAGGGAGAATTATTTCTTGATGTTATTCTGATTTCGGAGTCACGGGAAAACAGACCTAGACTCAGGTCCACTCGCAGACGCCATGCTGCGATCTGCAAGATCTCAAGAACAGAAATTACCCATTGAACGGCCTCTCCTTTTGAAGATTGCATTCATTTCATTAAAACAGGTACATATAAAAAGAATCTTGTTAGTTTCTCCCTTTTAACGAGCTCAAATCGACGCATAAAACTAAGGTGACGTGCACGTGTCAATTGACCCTGGGGTCAATTAGCCGTTGTTTGGGGCAAAATAACCTCAAAATAATCAATCTATTTTACAAGCGTTTGCAAGAAAACCAGACTAACTTTCGCATAATGTTGAAGTACTATAACTCATTGGGTAGTAACTGGGATTTGGGCTGATTTGGAGAATTCCCCCATATAGAAAATTCGATTTTTGTTTTAGCGGTAAATTGTTGTAT